>CM069159.1:29781479-29873979 GCA_035221665.1 Okamejei kenojei | reverse complement strand
ATACAGAGACACAGATACAGAGACACAGATACAGAGACACAGATACAGAGACAGAGAGAGACACATACAGACACAGAGACAGACACAGAGACAGAGAGAGACACAGAGAGAGAGGGGGAGGGGGAGAAAGAGTGAGACGAGAGAGATGGAAGGAGAGAAGGGAAGAGGAGAGAGAGAGGAAGGAGGTGCAAGAAAGAAAGAGAGAGATCAAGAAAGTCAGTACTAGGCACCGAGGATGTGGTTGGGTTGGAAAATAAGAACAAAGTTGTTGAAATTTTTTTATTTTGTTTTGAAGTTTGGTAAATTGTCTATTGTTCATCCAATTGAGTTCAAGCTTCATTTAAGATAATCGTAGATATTTGGAGGCAAAGGAATGTACTTTCTAATAAATCATCTCATTGGCTGAGACAAGAAACTTAACAACCTTTAGCATATAACCTTCCTCACCAACATTGTGTAGGATTAGCTGTGGATTATGTTAGAAATATTTGCTAAACAGATTGTATGATTTCTAAGATAGACACAAAATGCTGGAGTAACTCAGTGGGATAAGGCTGCATCTCTTGAGACCCGAAATGTCACCCATCTTTCTCTCCAGAGATGCTGCCTGTCCCACTGAGTTACTCCAGCATTTTGTGTCTATCTTCAGTGTACACCAGCATCCTACATATTTTGTATGGTTTCTAAACAGTCTTGCATAAGGAATTTAGTATCACTGATTAATGCCAATTTTTCAATAAACTCTTGTTTCAGTCCAACTAGTGTGTGTGATACAGTCAGGATGTAAATCCAACACGAGTTTGAAAATAAACTAAATCTTCATATCCTGGAAATCTAACACAAAAGCAGAAAATGCTGGAAACACTAAACAGGTCAAGGCGTATCTGTGGGAAATGAGACAAAATCGGCAGTTTGATTTTTTTTTTTGTTTTTATACCACATTACTAGATTTTGCTTTATATCATCCATTACAATCTAATAATGCACAATTTAAATTAATCTGAAGGAGCAAGTCTCCAGCCCTAATCCATATAAAACTGCCTAAAGTTGGCAGTTCCAAATTAGTTGATAAATGATGATTGCCAGTTGAAAGCTGCCCTGAGCTTTGCCAAGTTTAAACAAAACTATTAATCAAACTAATGAGAGAGTTGTGAACACAACCCAGTCCATAGCACAAACCGGCCTCGCCCCATCCCATCGACTCCATCTATGCCTCATGCTGCCTCGGGAAAGCAGCCAACATAATCAAGGACCACTGCAATGTATAGTCCCTGGGGGGGGGGGGAAGAGAACTTACAGGCAAGATTGTTTTACCAAAGAGACGTATGGGAATGCTGTATGCTCTGTTTCAGAGCTATGGATTAACCTTAGGACAATGAGGTGTCCTGACCCAAAACATCACTCGCTCTTTTTCTTCAGAGATGCTGCCTGACCAGCTGATCTACTCCAGCACCTTGTGTCTTTCTTTGGTATAAACAACTATCTGCAGTCCTTTTTTCCACTATATTGTGTTCCCTGTTTATATACAGTATGATATATAAGGTATGATATGCCTGGTAAGCATACAAATCAAACTATGACCACCAGGTTCAATGAATAGCTTCATCCCACAAACATCAAGTCCGAACCTCAACTCAAATCTCAACTTTAGTTTAGAGAAATAGACCCTTCGGCCCACCAAGTCCATGCCGACCATCGTTCAACTGTAGACTGCTGCTATCCATTACACTAGGGTCAGTTTCTTAGTTTCGTTTATAAAACGAAATAAACTAAACCAAGGGACAATTTACAGAGGGCAATTAACTTACAAACACATACGGCTTTGGAATATGGGAGGAAATCACAGGGAGAACGTACAAACTCCGTATGGACAAGCACCCGTAGTCAGGATCGAACCCAGGTCTCTGGCGCTGTAAGGCAGCAACTCTATATATTTTATTTGCAGGCCAGTTAAGCTGCTGCAAGTAAGAATTTCATTGTGCCTTTGTTGGTACATATTAAATTCTCTTGACACTTTTGTCTCTTCTCATGACTCATCTTCCCCGACATTTACAATGCAGCTGAGCAAGCAGTTATTAGTTGAGAGACGCATGCTAAGTTATGCTCCCATGGGTTAGGACAGTTAACAATATGTGGTACAGCACTGAAGTCTACGTCTGGAACACATTCTCCAGTTAAATCTGCAAACTCAGAGACAGCAGTCTAACAATTCAGCCACGCTGACGCACAATTATAAAAGCAAGTTAACACAGATACATTTGGTAGCTCAGTAGGTTTTGAAGATGAGATGGTTTTCATTGCCTTTCCTTCCCATTTACACAGAGATAATCAAATCCATGCGTTGATAGGAAAAGCTAGTGCTAATTTAGTTCATTAAATTCTGTCGGGTGTATGAATTTTATTTCATACACTCGACAGAAAATAATCAGATAAAAGGAAGTCTTGTCTGCCACTGAGATTTTCTCATTAAGAATCTCCACCTGCATTAGATTGTTCCCCAACTCTGGATTTAAATTTAAATCCACGGCAGTCAGAGTTGACTAAATTCTTCTTTTCATCAGTCAGAAAGGATTAGAGATTGAACATGTTTGACACTTAATAATTATGTCAAAAGCTGCTTCATTAGTTTGCCACTAATTTCCGTGAGTGGGAGTGAGCAGAGGGCTAATGGTGCAGGAAGGTCTGCTGGAATAGGAGGAAAAGGTAGGGGGCTTCCGGGGATAATACGTCTTCATGGACATTAATATGTGAATCACATGGAATTCATTAAGGGAAGCCTTACTGATGTACTCAACACCTTCCAGTCACATCCGCAGCCACAGCAACGTGGCTATGAACTCTTTTACACGTCAGACATATTCCAGCTATCTGCAATTGACCACAGAATATCTACTGCACCTCGATGCGCAAAGGTGATTACTGGAGAGAACATAGAACGACACAGCACAGAAACAGGCCCTCCGACCGGAAATTCCATGCCGAACATAATGCCACGTTAAACTAATCTGCACTGCCCACACGTGATCCATATCCGTATGTTTTTTTTTTATATGGAAACAAAGATTTGCAGATGTTGGTTTATATCAAAGATAGATTCAAAGTGCTGGAGGAACTCAGTGGGTCAGGCAGCATCTCTGGAGAAAAAGGATAGGTGGCGTTTTGGGTCAGGACCCTTCCTCAGACTTCTTCAGTTTACTGAACTTCTAGGGAGAGGAGAGGTATAGTTTAGTTTAGAGATACAGCATGGAAACAGTCCCTTCGGCCCACTGAGTCCATGCCGACCAGTGCTCACCGGTACTCTGGGCCGCGGGGTGTGCTGGGCCTGTCCCGACGTCGGTGTTCCGACCATCCCGACCAGAGGGCTTGAACGTCGGGCCATCCGTAGCGGCGACTACGGAGGGTCAGGGCTCCAACCACAAGTGAACAAGGGAGGAGGAGGAGGGTTGTCTGAACTGTATTGCCTTTCACCGCAGTGAAGAATGCTGTGGTGGATGTCCGTGTTGAATTATGTTGTGCACCAAGTTCTTTTTTAACTGTAACACCGCACGGTAAATTACATTTCACTGCACCTTATGGTGCATGTGACAAATAAATTTGAACTTGACTTGAACTAGACAAGTTTGATTCTAAAAGGGACCACTTCACCCCGATTCTAGCCTCTCTCCACTGGCTCCCTGTGCGGTTCCGAATAAATTTCAAGATCCTTCATGTTTACAAAGCCCTTAACGGGCTTGCCGCCACCTACATTAAAAGTCTGCTTACCCACCACACCACCTCCAGGTCCCACAGATCGGCCTACTTGGGGTTACTGAACATCCCGCGGTCTAGGCATAAGCTCAGGGGCGACCGCGCCTTGCGATTGCAGCTCCTAGACTGTGGAACAGCATCCCTTTTCCCATCAGAACTGCCCCCCCCATCGATTCCTTTAAGTCGAGACTTAAAACTCATCTTTACTCTCAAGCCTTTCTTGACGTCCTCTGGGGGAGGGCTATATGTATGTATTTATGTATGTACTTAATCTATGAACCAATGTTGTATAACGTTAGTACCTCCACCAATGAAAAGCACTTTGGTCAACGAGAGTTGTTTTTTAAATGTGCTATAGAAATAAAAGTGACTTGACTTGACTACACACTGGGGACAATTTACAGAGGCCAATTAACCTACAAACCTGCATGTTTTCAGAGTTTGGGAGAGAAAACCGGAACACCCAGAGAAAACCTGCAGTCACAGGGAGAAACTCTGTAGACAGCACCCATGGTCAGTATCGAACTCGGGTCTCTGGCGATGTAAGGCAGCAGCTGTCCCGCTGCCCACTGTGTCTTCCTAAAGATAATTCTGAAAATGTAAGTTCCATAAAATCATTCATATAACAGCAGCTCTTTCGTAAAACAATCCTTAAAACTGGAAGGTATCCCTCCTCAGGATGCAATGAGCAACTTAATAAATAGAAGCAAACAACTGAGCAGTTCTCACTGAATAAATCTATCTGCACAGATACAAAATGCTGGAGTAACTCTGCAGGACAGGCAGCATCTCTGGCAAATGCTGCCTGTCCCGCTGAGTTACTCCAGCATTTCATGTCTATCTTTGGTATAAACCAGCATCTGCAGTTCCTTCCTACACAATTGCTTCTGTACTCTATGTCAAGAAATGTCCCCCTCTGAAATGCCATTTTCGTCTTGTTCAATTGGAAAAATGTATTGGTGCTAGACACAAAATGTTGGAGTAACTCAACGGGACAGGCAGCATCTCTGGATAGAAGGAATGGGTGATGTTTTGTGTCGAGATCCCTCTTCAGACCGAGAGTCAGGGGAGAGGGACACACAGAGAAAAGGAGACAATGAGATGTGAAAATGAGACAAAGGGGATGAGGTCCCAGGAAAATGTAGAATAGATCATTGTTAGCTAGATGAAGGTGACAATTAAACATACAGAGACATTTAGGGGGACGGTTAGACTGGTCAGAGAAGTAGGAAGTGGGAGGGATGGAGAGGGAGGAAAAGCAAAGGTTACATGACATTAGAGGGGCCAATATTCATACCGCTGGAGTGTAAGCTGCCCAAGCGAAATATGAGGTGCTGTATTAGTGGTGTATCACCACCCTGTCATACTCAGCACAAAGGCTTTCTGGTTTGTATCTTCAATCATCCTTCAAAGCTTTCCCATATGACACCCTCCAAAATGCACATTGGATCCTGATGATGCCAAGATAAACAAATCTTCTCTGCTGCATGTAATCCATATCCATCCATTCCCTATACAGCACCCTCCATGATGTTTGGGACAAAGACCCATCATTTATTTATTTGCTTCTGTACTCCGCAACTTGAGATTTGTAATAGGAAAAAAAATCACATGTGGTTAAAGTGCACATTGTCAGATTTTATTAATGGGTATTTTTATACATTTTGGTTTCACCATGAATACAAGATCCAGCAAGAAACATGGAAAAGTGCAATCATTGCAGAGATAGAAGGCGAGAATGATATCTTAGGCAAGTTCCCACAGTAAAATGGTTCTGCTGCTAAAGTAGTTCAACTCTGCACAAAGGATGCCGTCATTCTCTGCATGACGATTACTCCCAAAAAGATTTGGGAAAATTCAACATCAGGGATAGGAAAGAAAGTCCTCTCATTCCTGGCAGAATTCCTTGCTCCAATACATCAGTGTGTTCCTTCTTGTCTTTGGGTTACTATGTGTATATAAAAGCAACAATGGAAAATGTTCAAATTGGAATGAGATGCAACGAGAAAATTCCACTAAAGTGGAAATCTGGAACGAGGCGCAATTTTTCAGGAATCATGGAAGGCTGTCAGGTTTGTTACTCTCTGGAGAGGTCAATGTCCGTGGATAGAGATAGATAGATTCTTGATTAGTACGGGTGTCAGAGGTTATGGGGAGAAGGCAGGAGAATGGGGCTAGGTGGGAGAGATAGATCAACCATGATTGAATGGTGTAGGCTTGATGGGCCGAATTACCCACTTCTACTCCCCTATGAAAATAGACAATAGGTGCAGTAGGCCATTCGGCCCTTTGAGCCAGCACCGCCATTCAATGTGATCATGGCTGATCATGGGGTGGAAGATTGCAACCTTCACGTGGTCCGCCCTGTTTCGACTAACGCAATCAACTCGACGTGCACAAACAGAAGATCAAATAGAACAAGTTGTCCAACAACTTTAGGCTGTGCACGCCACACGAAAGAAGAAGAAGTTGGCTGATGATGGTGGGGCAGAAAAGGAGAGAAGAAGGTTATATGATGGTGGAATGGTGGCTGATAAACATCAACAGGTAAAGATATAAAAGCGTTCCCAGCACCAGAATTGAGGAGGCCAGTTGAGAGAGGTTGCACTATCTTAAGGACAGGAGGAAATCAGGAGAAAGCCACTCAGTTCCTTAAGCCTTCCCCACCATCCTATTGATCATGGCTGATCTAATCTGACCTGAACTCTTCCTCTGTGCCCTCAATAGGTTTAGCTTTAGGTTTAACATTGTCACATGTACTGAGGTACAGTGAAAAGCTTTGATTTGCATGCTAACCAAACAGATCAGATATACACTACATAGATACAATCAGTTCAAACACAATTACAACAGATAAGAGAAAGTGACGATTCAGAGTGCAGAATATGGTTCTCAGAAATGTTGTGGATGGCAGTGCATCACTTCCTTAGACCTCAATGTCCTCAGTGGGGTAGAGGTGAATTGGAAAGTACCCCAGCGTACGGAAGAACCATTCAGAAGCCTGATAACAGAGGAGTTGCAGTTCCTGCATCCGGCAGTGGGCACTTTACAGCTTCTGTACCTTCTGCTGGATGGGAGCAGCAAGAAGGAGTGACAGGATGGGACAAGTCTTTAACCCTCAATTTCACAAGAGATCATAAAGGATAAGATGTAAAGAGGATTGTACAACCTTTGCAAGCATGCCCCTCAGTCAGAACATCATGACTGATCAGACCAGATAACAAGACCCAAAGACCTGGAGTATCTCAGTGGGTCAGACTGCACCAGAGTCGCTGAGTTACTCCAGCTCTGTGTCTTTTTTTTGTAAACCAGCACCTCCAGTTTCCTGATTCTCCATGGCTGACCAAATCTAGGCTTTGGGTCTACTCTCCAAAATTCTGTCCCAGCCTTGAACAAATTCAGCCTCCACTGCTCTCTGGTGTCAACCAAGCTAAGGATTTGCAACCCACTGTTAAAAGGAATACTTCTCATCTCTGTTTTATATTCCAAAGAAGTGCAGGTTTGTAGGTTTGTTGGCTTCTGTAAATTGTCCCTGGTTGTAGAATAGAACTAGTATACGGTTAGTCGTTGGACGTTACGGACTCGGTGGGCTGACTGGCCTGTTTCCACACTGTATCTCTAAACTAAACTAAATCAGTGAGGTACTTTTCTGGCATGTCTCCTAGCTTCAGACTTTTCCACTCAGCATCTGTCAAACCTCAGAGAAGATAGTATAGGACCAATATCTATAATGTATGTATCTAGGCATGATGGCATCAAGGAGCAGTATGCAGACAAGAATTAGATGAGGAATAAATTAGAGAAATGTCAGTGTCATGGATGAGGGTGGGAAGCAAAACAAATTAATTATTATTAAAGGAGACAAGGAACTGCAGATGTTGGTTTGTTCAAAAAAAAGATACAAAGTGCTGGAGTAACTCAGCAGGTCGGGCAGCATAACTGGAGAACATAGATACTCCAGCACAATGCGCCTTTTTTTGAATAAACCAACATCTGCAGTTCCTCGTACCACCTTTAATAATAATTAGACAAGTGTTTATTAAAGATTTCCTGGCAACAAAGTGAACGAGTGGAACCAGACCACTTTTAGCTTCATTTTCTGCGCATAACATATACAATGTGGTGTCGCAGCTGTTAGAGCTGCTGTTTCACAGCACCAGAGATCCAAGTTTGATTCTAACCTTGGATGCTGTCTGCATGGAGTTTGCACACTCTCCTCGTGACTGTGGGCTCCCCTCCGGTGCTCTGGATTCCACCCCCATCCCAAAGCCGTGTGAGTTTGGAAGTTAATTGGCCCTCTGTCAATTGTCCCTGTGTGCAGTGAGTGGATGAGAAAGTGGGATAACATGGAGCGAGTGCGAATGGGTGATCGATGGTCGGCGTGGACTCAGTGGACAGAATGGCATGTTTCCACGCTGTGTCTTGCAATCAAAAAATACCCCATCCAGAGTTTGGCTATTCTATGTGCAGGGAGGAACAGCAGATGCTGGTCTAAACCGAAGACAGGCACAAAAAACTGGAGTAACTCAGTGGGTCAGGCAGCATCTCTGGAGAAAAGGTGATGTTTCAGATCGAGACCCTTCTTCAGACTGAGAGTCAGGGGAAAAGTCATGTCATACTACTTTTACTGTCATCCTGTTGCTCCACTGTTTGTATTAACTCGTTTTCAACCATTCCATAGCCGACAATGGACCATTGTGGGCTCCACATTTCCTTATCGTTGCTTTCTGCATATCTTCCATTCATTTGCCCCAAATATTGCCTCTATCTCTCATTCCCCTTTCCCCATCTCTCAGTGTGAAGAAGGGTCTCAACCCGAAATGTCACATATTCCTATTCTCTAGAGATGCTGCATGACCTGCTGAGTTGCTCGAGTTGTTTCTGCCTGCTTTGGCTTTTCTATGGATGTATAATAAAGCAACTAACTTACATGTCAAAATATACTTTTATTGGAAGGCTTCTTCAAAATCATCTTCACAGCAGTCCACCAGTTGTCTCACAGCTTTGATCAGTACCAGCTGGGTATAGTCATATCAGAAGTTCCATTGGAGTCATTTTGACTCCATTATTCTGCAAAGACGTACTTTGGGCGGTGTTTTTTCCACCTTACGTTTCGAGTTTTATAATACTTTGTTTGCATCAGATGGAAAATAACTAGGTCAATAAGGCTGTTGTTTTTCTCCAAAATCTCATTATACAGATGTTAAATTTGTTCCAACACTCAAGGCGGACTTCTCTGTGCCAAAATGACAACTCGTTTTATTTTTTTAAATCTAGGCTGATAAATATAATTAATTTTATTGCAGTAATGGAAAGTGCTGATGGAGCAACGTGCATGAAGCATAAGTGGGGTCTCTGTCACAAGTGAATACCATTCAATCATGATTAGCCAACAAATTGTAAATCACACAAAGACAGCTAAATGAGTAGTAGAAACACAAATATAATAAAGCCTTTCATTTTGCTAATTTATTTCTATTCAAAATGTGTTTATTTTCTAGTATAAACACTTGACTATGTGCTAAATATCTTGGAGACAGAATGCCAATGTTTCAAGCCATAGGGATATCTTATTACATTAGACAACCAACTTAAATTTCACATCTGTGCGGAAGCTCTTGTATTTATAAAAGAGATTAAAATTCAAAAAGCAATCAAAAATGAGATGCAGGAATGGATTTCTTAATCAGGGTCACAAATTAAATTATGAAAATGTTTGAAAATGTTAACTAATTTATTACCCAGCTGCTACTTTGCTTCCAGTATTTAATTATCAGTGATGGTACAGTACAGCTGACCTCAGGTACTGCCTGTATGGAGTTTGCATGTTCTCAGATTTTCTCTGGGTGCTCCGGTCTCCTCCAGCATGTTTAAGAATAAGGAGTAAACCAATTAGAAAGGAGATGAGGAAACACTTTTTCTCACAGAGAGTGGCGAGTCTGTGGAATTCTCAGCCTCAGAGGGCGGTGGAGGCAGGTTCTCTGGATGCTTTCAAGAGGGAGCTAGATAGGGCTCTTATAAATAGCGGAGTCAGGGGATATGGGGAGAAGGCAGGAACGGGGTACTGATTTGGGATGATCAGCCATGATCACATTGAATGGCGGTGCTGGCTCGAAGGGCCGAATGGCCTACTCGTGCACCTATTGTCCTATTCCAAAGACATTCGGGTTTATACGTTAATTGGCTTCTGTAAATGGTCCATAGCTTTAAACTGCTATGCCCTTTAGTCTTTGACATTTCAAACCAAAAGGAGAAAAAAAGGCATAACATGCCGGAGTAACTCAGCAGTTAAGGCAGCATCTCTGGAGGACGCGGATAGGTGACGTTTCATGTCAAGACCTTTCTGCAGACTACTGGAAGAAAAGGTTCTGACCATCTACCCTCTGGACCAACACTAGAGAACAGAATCCTACCACAGTATCAGTGAAATCTTTAGACATCCGGTCTTTGTAAAGATGACCACAAAACTACTGGATTGTCATTAAAAACCCATCTGGTTCACTAATGCCCTCCAGGGAAGGAAATCTACTATCCTTACTTGGTCTGGTCTGTGATGTTATTCTATACCGACCAAATGTTGACTTTTAAATGACCTGGCATGAGCAATTAGGGATGGATAATGAAGGGTGAACTTGATAGCAATGTACACCTCCTGAAAAATGAATTCAAAAAATGCAGTCATGCAGTTTGCAAACAGGCCTTCAACTTAACTTACCCACACCAACCAACATGACCTATCAATGCTAGTCCCACCTGCCTGCTTTTGGTCCATAACCCTCTAAACCTGTCATAGAGTGATACAGTGTGGAAAAAGACCATTCGGCCCAACCTGCCCACACTGGCCAACAAATCCCAACTACACTAGTCCCACCTGCCTGCGCTTGGTCCATATTCCTCCAAACCTGTCCTATCATGTGCATGTCTAACTGTTTCTTAAACTATGGGATAGTCCCAACCTCAACTACCTCCTCTGGCACCTTGATCTATGCACCCACCACCCTTTGTGTGAAAAAGTTACCCCGGATTCCTATTAAATCTTTTCCCTTTCAACTTGAACCTATGTCCTCTGGTCCTCGATTCCAGTACTCTGGGCAAGAGACTCTGTGCATCTACCCGATCTATTCCTCTCATGATATTGCACACACATCTGCAAGCCTTTCTTCGACTTTCAGAGCTTATAACTGTTCAGAAGCAGAAACTCACCACACATTCTCAAGCGTAATTAGGAATGGCAAGACATGCTGATCTTACTAGTAATACATTCCACAAGTGATGTCATGAACAATCTCCATGTTCAACTGACTCACTCTCACTATAATGGAAAAGCAAATTGTTTCGTGCAGTGCATTCAAGGTCATTCTGAACGTGGAGAAACAGATGTGGTATGTTCTATTCACAAAAAACAGGATAAATCCACTTCAGCCACTTACCACTCTTTCAACCTACTCCCAGTCATCTAGAGTGATGGAACGTGTTATTGTCAATGCGACTGATTGGAAGATACAGCATGGAAACAGTGACCTTCGGCCCACTAAATCCACACCGACCATCCGTTCACATTAGTTTTATGCTCTGAAGAAGGTCTCCACCCGAAACATCGCCTATTCCTAATCTCCATGGATGCTGACTCACCCACTGAGTTTTTCCAGCATTTTGGTCTACCTTCGATTTTTCCAGCATCTGCAGTTCTTTCTTACTTAAACATTAGTTTGATGTTAACTCACTTTTGTATATCCACTCCCTGCACACTAGGGGCAATTTACAGAAGCCAATCAACCTACAAATCCACACGTCATTGAGGTGGAAGGAAACTGGAGCACCCGGGAAAGCTCACACGGTCACAGGAAGAACATGCAAGCTCCACACAGACAGCATCCTAGGTCAGGATAGATCCAGATCTCTGGTGCTGTGAGGCAGCAGCGCCACCAATGGGCCACTGTGGCACTGACTGACTTATGAACCTGCTCCCCTATGCCCAGACTGGGGTCTGGCAACACAGACCTCAGCACCAGATGTCACCACAGCTTGGTTCAGACACAGAACTGAACTCTAGAAATATGCTCCTAGCATCCTGGAGAATGAGTATCTGCCATAGACATCAAAGCCACCCTGGTCTCCCATAAGTGACATCATCACCCATTCATCCTGACAAGACATCTCTGGTTTTAATACGTTTCAGTCAGGGCCCCACTCATTCTTTTAAGATTCCAAACAACAATTTTTGATAAATAAACATCATGCTAGAAAAGGGAAACCAATTCACCTCAAGGTTTTAATTGATTAGCGAGGTTCTTACCTTTAATCAACTCGCAATCACTTGAAATTAATAAATCAAGACTAGCCGATTGTAATACAATTTGTATGTAAATCTTGTCAGAATTCCCATCAAATTGTAGGCTTACAGCTCAGTTTCAAAATTCAAGGACATCACCATATTCCAATTTGATATTATCCTGGAAAACAAAATTGCAAATTAATTCATATTAGAAATAACATGTATGTTAAAATGACATACTGAACCTACTCCAATGAAATAAATCCAGTGAATTAAAAACAAAAAATTGACAGGACTGTTTTAAAATGAATGGGATCTAAAATATTGTTAAATTGTAAACTGAGCTACTGATTAAAATGTGTTAAAGTTCATGTACTACAATGAAAGAGGTTACACTGAGGCTTCCTCTACATCAGTGAGATTAAGCATAAACTAGGCTACTGCTTTGTCAAATATTTGCTCTCTGTTCACCAGAGCCAGCTGGAGCTATCGGTTGCCAGCCATTTAAATTTGCCTTCCCATTTCAATAACGATCCGTATGTCTATGGCCACCTCCACTGTGTGCATGAGACTACGTGCAAACTGGACGAATAGTACCGCACATTCCACTTGGGTAGCCTACAACCCAACGGCAGGAACATTTAATTCAATTTCACGTAAACTCCATCTCCCACCTCATCTAACCCCCCCTCCCCCCCCACTCCACCTCCTTCATCTACTTGTCATCCACCCCTCCCCAAATCCTTCCTGATCTGATTTTGCCACTTTTTGTACCCTTGTGTCTTCTCCACTTGTCACCTCCAGCCTTGGTTACCATCTCCACCCTTTTCTCCTCCACCCATCTGCCAATTAACCATGTTACTTGGATCTACCTATTACTTGCCAGTTCTTGCCCCATCCTTTCCCCTCACCTTTCTACCACTTATTGTTCCTCTCTTCCATTAATCTGAAGAAAGAACCCAACCTGATAACATCATCTGTCCATTTCCCTTCACAGATGCTGCCTGACCTGCTAATTTCCTCCAACAATTCTTTTTAGGTAAAGAAGCCTGTTCCTCTATCAATTACATAAAAATCAACCCCATGATAGAAATAGGGGTAGGCACTAAAAGCAGTTATAGAAAGTATCCTTTTGGGATGCATTACAACTTAGTTTGGCAACATCATCTACCCAAGACTGCAAGAAAGTTGTGAACAAAGTCCAGTCCATCATACAAACCAGCCTCCCATCGTCGTTTCCATTTATACTTCACACAGCCTCGAGAATGCATCCATAATCAAGGAACATTGACACTGCGGCAATTCCCTCGTCTCCCTCTCACGCTGGACATGACATAAAAGCTTCGAAACACGCCCCACCAGATTCACGAATAACTTTTTCACCGTCGTAATAAAACGATTGAACGGGCCTCTCATAAACTTCCTATATAAATAAATCTCCTAATATACCTTGTTGCAGCCCTTCCACTTTTATTATCTGCATGTTCTCTGTAGCAGTAACACCATGCTTTAGTGTTTATTTTTAATTGTACTATTTTCTACCTTTTGCACCACAATATAACAATAATACTCATGTATAGTATGATTGTATGGCATGATTTACCTAGATAGTCTAGATTACCTATGCAAAACAAAGCTTTTCACTGTATCTTGGCTTTATGTGACATTAATAAACCATTAATAATACAATGATATCCGTTTCTCTGTAGTTTACTTTCAATTCAAGGAAAGTCAAAGCAGCAATCTAGATAACATTTAAAAAAATGTATTGTGGAAAGACACCATGTTATTTCTACAAGTACACACAATATGCAGTATATAATGGTAAAGAGCTTTATTTATAATTTCCACACAGATTATCAACTGCAGTATTATTTTTATCAAACTTTATACAATGCTACTTGCCTCTTGTGACCATCATGAGCATGAAAATAGAATATGTGAACTTTTCCCAATTTATATATACACACATACTCACGCACGCATACACATAGAAAGACTGACAGACTCCACAACAGGGTAAATAAAGCAACCCATAGCCAGAGAACAATGTATTTTGCATTTTGCTATGTTTTACAATAACCTCCTGTCATGGGGCCATGCTGGTGAAAAACAAGGATTACAAACAAAGAAAAACCCAATTTACTGGCAATCATACTATCAAAAATTCCATCCAAAGTCTGTTGCTCAACAGATTAGCAATATTTCCAAGTCATCAGACTATACAGTATTTACAAGCAGGTGACCACAACAGGGACACTGAAGGCTCAGCTTTATTAATGTCCTTGCAATAGGTAACGGCAGTGATGGGATTACAAGTTGAAGATCACCAACATGTAGAGTGTCAAAGTGCTGAACTTTTGAAGACTGCAATGTAACATAAACACAATTTTAAAAATGCACATTTGTTGAATACAGGACAGAAGGAACAACATCAGTTTTTAGTACTACCGATATACATATAATGGTTAACTTCAACCATGCCCACATAAACAGACAGGACAATTACTGTAGTATCATTGAATGTACCAACAATTCTCTTTGAGTTTTGAATAGTGGTCAACATTTAGTTGATTTAACCATTTGCCCACACTGGTAGAATAAAATCTTTATAATAATGGAAAACAATTATAAAACCATTAATAAATGAAACAAGATAATAGCAACTCAGTTTAACAACTATCTACTGTTGCTCTACTTAGAGTAATAATTGGTATTTTGAAATTTAAATTAAAATAACAGTGTTGCGTCATTGATGGTTTAGCAGATTTTATAATGGAAACAGAGATTTGTGTCACCCACCTTATTAGATGCGAGTATCGGGTTTCACTTTTCCCATACAACAGTCTCAATGAGCTGAATAATCTTCCTCGATGCTAGCTCCCACAATATTCCCCCCATGCCCCATCCTTCCCCTTACTAGACGAACAACAAATCCAGTTTTGATTCATACTGCAAATAAGCCAAAATGAATTCATGATATTGAGTATTATTTGAAATTAAGTAAAAACTCTTCAATCTTAACATCTTCAGCAAGATATAATAAAAAAGTTGGGAATGAAGAAGTATAGAATATATTAAAATGACTGACCATATACAAAACATTGTATTTAGTCATTGTCTTTCCCAGAAACTGGATTAACTAACTATTCATCTTTAACATCAGGTGCTGAAACACTGAATTCTGTGCAAGGATCAGTTTCATTCAGACCAACTCCCTAACAATTAACACAAAAATAGAGGCTTTTCTGACAATACTTCCAGCATACTTTTAGCTTCCAATACTCCAAACAGGATATTCTGGCCAGCTACCCAAGCAGGTATTTTTCAGTATTGCTGGTGTGGATAATGTATAACACAACATTTATCTGAATAAGCCCAAACCATCAAATGTTATCTGTGCTTTATTCTCAGGAGTGCTACGTTGTATATATTCTGAATACCAAGACTACAGAAGATACTAAAAATAAAAAATTAAAACACACATGCCTTAATCAATCACAGCATGCCTTCAGATTGTCAAAATATTACATGACCCTATGTTAACAAAAGGATCAACAATTTTAATTAATAGCTTTAAAAAGGTGAACACTTCACAAAACAGCAAATTTTGTAGATTGTTTAAAAAAAACGTAACAGCCGTAGAAATCTAAGTCTGAACATTTAAGCTTCAAACAAGTTATCTGTTAGCACAAAAACGTGTAGAAAAGTTTGCAATAAACTACTGATTGAACAACAGCCAAGGCAAACAAGCTCCCTGAAAAATACTCTTTCACTAACGTGCCACCAACTGTGGTGTCAATGTCAACACACATCCACAAGTTACAAGAGACTAAAAAGTAGCTAAACATATCTGAAGGAGATATGCATTCACTTTTACTTCAGATTAATAGTAAAATATGTACTGGAAAAAGGTCCGGATATTTCCAGTTTAAATCACGTCGATGTAAGAAGGTCACACTTTGGCGGCAACAGCCCAGAGCCAACGGCTCCGAAGCCAACTCCTGACTCAAGGTTAATTGCACCATTTCTAGCCCAGTTGGCCAAGAAACCAATTATACATTAGTTTCACACGCGACAGACATTAATTGTCACAAGGTCCTATGTTGAATGCAGATCTGCTTTCCTGAACTGGAAAAAAACAGCGATGGGAACGTCAAACCTTTCAGCAAGGAATGCAAAAGGCAAATTGCATTCAGAAAGCCAGATGCCTGACTGCAAATAACTCATAGCTTTCGACTCTTCCACTTCCCTTCAGGTGACCAGAATATATCTGACTATATAGAAGGAAATATGGCATAATTTGGAGTGCAGGAAAAGATATCCAGACTAGTATTTCTATTTACAATGCCAGCTTTGAATTCTCGTTGATAAAAACATTTTTATTATTGTACAATGTTACTTTTTTTGCTGAAAACAAAATTTCCTACCCTGTGAACATAATTTAGCTGTAAGAGAATATTTCATTTATCTGTCATAAGATAATTTCTGCCAGAGAACATTTAAACATTTGTTTTTTTTCTCCCAGTAACTTGATGAGATTGTTATCCATCATTGCAGCATTTTAGACTTTGATTCCAAAATATCTTCCCAGATGCCAACTTGACAAGGCATCTAATATTGGCAGCTTTTTATTAAAGTATAAAGTATAACATTGTTGGAGGATTCAGGTCTCTAGACATTGTTCAAAAGTTGTACCACGGCTTCTTCCAAAGTACTTGACTGCCGTGTGAAATAAGAAATGTGTGGTTTAATGTGCTTGTAATTAATTGAAGGCTCACAGGCTTGTCCAAATATTTGATAAACAAATAATGTAATGTTGACCTATTTTAAATAAATGTTCAGAGTCTGGAAGAAAAGCTCCAAGAATCATTTGACCCAGGTCCAGGCACTTTCTCCAAAAGTACATAAGTTTAACTACCAGGGCTAATTTAGCTATAAAGGATATGAGGTCCTTCCTCTGGAGAACCTCTCTTGTGCAGATCTTCTCTCACGCCAAGGATTCCATTTACATCCGAGCCATTTGTCTTTTGCTCTTCTATTATTTCATCATCCTTGTTCATGAGTCCAGCCAAGTGTCCAAGGGGGAACGCACTGTCACAGTTCTGTGTGGAGGATACCTGTGAAATGACTGGCATCTGCACTGCTGAGTTATTATCAAAACCATTGTCTCCGATGTCATAGTGAGCAAGGGCTTCTTCTTGCTCCTGTTTCAGGTAATCTGGCACTATGAAGTCGCTGGAAAACAAGCGATTATTACAGTTTAGCATGTGCTCCAACAGTTTCTTTCAATACCCAAATACAAACTATTGCTAACTATAGATAAACTTGGAATGTGAATTTACTTTAAATAGAGGTAGTACCAGTAGATCAATCTTTAATAGACAACACCAAAATATGAACTCAATTCATATTTTACAGTTTTATCTCCAATTCCACAAATGACTGACGATTGGGAATTGGATATGGTACATTGCCTGGCCAAACATAATCATTGAGACAACAATATTTCATTTCCCATCTTAAAATTCCAAGCTTACGAACTGTTAAAAAAACATTTTCTAATTTTATACTTCAAGTGTCAATGACTTGTCCTAGGAAATAGTCATTCTTTATAAATAACATGTTTTAATGAATGCAAGTTGAAAATCATAAAAATGATTACATTTAAGAAACTGGGAACATTGTACTATAGTGTGACGATTAGGTTGAATCCAAGTTTCAGGCTTAAAACAAGCTAAACCCACCCACACAACTCAACGTGCACTTTAACTTTGAATGTGCAAATGATCAAAAATAAACACCCTGTGATTTTAAACTGATGCTGGAATTCTCCTCCATTGGTTAGTAGCAAATATTTTGTCCTTTTGGTATGAGTTTTATTCACTTAATAACAATTGTATTTTGTGTTGTGGACACACAGCATGTTGGTTAAGTTACTGGGCTAGCAGGCAAAGTTTAGGACCACTGATCCAGGGACACAGGTGTGAACTCCACCGTGACAGCTGGATTGTGTGTGAGGCAGTGGGGAGTAGATTTTAAATTTCAAACCTAGCACCATCAAAATGAAATCAGGAATTTATAGGAAAAAAGCTCATTTCGATAGTGCTAGCAAAGGATCTACAGAATTGTTACAAAACCCACCTGTTTTATTATTGTCCTTCAGGCGAGAAAATATGCCTTTCTTACCTTCTCTGGTCCACGTATGATTTTACGTTTATTAATGTGGTTAAACTTTAGTTGTCTCCTCAGTTCAGGGGCAACCAGGAATGAATAATAAATGCTGGGCCATGATCGAATTGAAAGAAAAACAAGAATAAAAAAAATCCTGGAGCATTCCAAGAATTTCCCCAGATATTAATACAGCTGTCTATAAATGTCACCTATCCATGTTCTCCAGAGATGCTGCCTGAGCCTCTGAGTTACTCCAGCACTTTGTGGCTTTTTAAAAATAATACAAATTGTTTAACTCGACTTATTCCGTCACCAAACCGAAGACTTAAGAATTGCTATTCAGAGAGCACACAGCAGAAATTCAAATTGAAATAGTTTTCAAATGAAAACGATTATGGCTGGTTCTAATCTCCTGAAGTATAGCCCGACAATAGCAAGCAATGCTGAAAAATAGAACAAGCCAAACTGTCGGCTATTACAATTTCTAAATGGATTTGAAATTGGTTTCAGTGGGGCAGTGTTACTTAGGCTGTCAAGATCTACTTTCAGGGAGCCCATTTAAATCTAAACGTGTATTTTAACCCATTGCAATATTCTATAGCATGCTATTTACACATCGATTTATGAAAAAAAAAAACAGATTAGCATAAAACAAGTGAGAAATGTATAAACAAAACTGCTAAAATCAAAAAGAAAATTATTTCTGCAGCAAAACACAAAGTGCTGGAGCAACTCAGCAGGTCAGGTAATATACGTGGATGAATGGACAGACAACCTTTTGGTTCATGGCACTTCTTCAGACTCAGTCCATTCCCTCCACAGCTGCTGTGCTGACCCACTGAGATCCTCCAGCAGTTTCTTGTGTCTCTATAATTTCTACAGCAGTACCTACAGCATTGGTCTCCTTACTAAATCTATTCATTTGTAATTTAAGCAGTTCAGAGGTGGTTTCCTGGACAGCACAGGTTGTCTTTTGCGGAAAGGTCGAACGTTAAGCTGTGTGTTCTGGGTTGAGAAGACTGAGTATTTGGTTATTCCACACAAGATCCTGAGGATAATTAACGAGGATCTTTCAAAATTTCATTTGAATTTCTAACAAGATGTTATTAGTTCCCTGAACACCTCTGCTCAATCTGACTTAACCTAACCTAACCGGGGAGGGGGTGGTGCGGGAGGAAAGGGAAGAATTGACAAGGGAGTTATGGTTGCTCAGCACCTCAACTCCCCCTCCCATTCCCAATCTGACTTTTCTGTCCTGGGCCTCCTCCATTTTCGGAGGGAAGCCCAGCGCAAATTGGAGGAACAGCACCTCATATTTCGCTTGGGTAGTTTACACCCCAGCAGTTTCAACATTGACTTCTCTGACCTCAAATAGCCCTTGCTTTCCCTCTCTATCCCCTCCCCTTCCCAGTTCTTCCACCAGTCTTACTGTCTCCGACTGCATTCTATCTATGTCCACCCACTCCCCTGACATCAGTCTGAAGAAGGGTCTCGACCTGAAACGTCACCCATTCCTGCTCTCCAGAGATGCTGCCTGTCCCGCTGAGTTACTCCAGCATTTTGTGTGTCGACCTGAGATTTATTAGTGACCATCTTAAATTTGTGGTACCTAATTTTGAACTCACTACTAATGGAAATATCTATTGTCTATCTCTGCTAACCATACTTATAATCTCAAATCTTTAGTGATTCATGTTTATTATTGTCACATGCAGCGTTCATGACTTTTACCCGTTTCATCAAGTGCAAGTTACTCTAGAAATAACAAATTCAATACACAGAATGTGGCTTTTTTTTTAAAGCAAATATTTAACTGATAAGCCTCACCTGCTCTGGAAATAGGAAGCTAATTCCGATGCCTCATGGTTCAGACTCCTCAGGTGTACAATTAGGTTTCCAGAATTAGTAAACATGGCGCCGCATGTTTTGCACTCATAGATTCTTGGCTTTCGGATAATGTGCCTTGAAACGCGCATATGGTGCTTATATTCCCCAAAGGAAGTAAAGGTTGCACTGCAAATCTGGCATCGGAAACATCGCTTTCCTTCATGTTTCAGACGATGCATCTTTAAGGAGTATGCTCTTGTGAACTTTTTTCCACATCTGTCGCATTGAAATGGTTTGATACCTGCAAAATAAAAAACCTCAAATGTTCCAAAACAGCAATATCCAATTTATTTATGACAGATGAAACTACACTTCATTCTCTAATTTCCAAACAGGCTAAACAAACTGCTTAACTCAGTACACAAATAACGTCTGTAACTAAATTCTAGTTAATGTATTGATCACAGAGACATTTACCAAACTGTGGCATAAACAATCCACATGCTGAACATTAAGAATGCATTATGGTCGATTGTTATAGGCCACAGTTGTCAACAAATTTCTTCTAAATATGATTAAGACTAGAAACTGCAGTTTCCAAAACAAATAGCTTGCCTCCAAATGGTTTACTAACCCACAAATAAATTATCTTTTTAAACGAGTCAAGTGCAAAGCTGGGCCATTATCTGCGCAAATATGCACCACGATCTGAATGAAATTGACTACACATTCTGCAGCCCAAGGTGCTATGCAGGGGACCTGTTCTGTTTGTATCAGTGCTCATAATATTCTGTAGCTATAGAGAGAACTCTAATGGGTTAGACCAAAGCTAATGATCTTCATTGTATATTGTCGATATGCGTAATATATTTGTTATATTCCAGACAGCAGAATGAATAACAACTTATACGCAGGCTGCCTGGATTACAAGAGAGTTTATTACCCAACATTCCCTACTTACATACAATGCCAACTATTAGCATATACATGAATACATTACACTGCTCTCCCTTTTTAAAATATTAAATCTAAGTACACAGTTACAATTTTCTTGTTGTGGTACTTGATTTAAACCAGTGTTCATTAAATCTTAAATGATAACACAATATATTTATTAGAGTGGGAGAGAGTTTAGGACTAGAGGTCATAACCTCAGAATTAAAGGACGTTCCTTTAAGAAGGAAATGAGGAGAAATTTATTTAATCAGAGAGTGGTGAATCTGCAGAAATTATTTGCTAAAGAAGGATGTGGAGGCCAAGTCAATGGATATTTTTAAGGCAGAGACATAGATTCTTGATCAGTGCAGGTGTCAGGGGTTATGGGGAAAGATAGATCAGCCATGCTTGAGGGCGGAGTAGACTTGATGGGCTGAATGGCCTAATTCTGCTCCTATCACTTATGACCTTATAGCCCACTGAGTTTGTGTCTTTTTTTTTTATAACAAATAAATGATGATCCCTTTAAATAATTTAGGTGCTTGGTTTGGTCTTGCTGAGCATGCCCTTTTATCCAAGCTTGGTCCAGATGACCTACAGGGTAGACATATTAACATCATATCATATGCACACTACTTGTTGCAGAGGTGCGTTATGCATGGGCCAGGAAATCGGATCATTTACTAAGCACATTACAATCTGGTAATAGCATTTAATGAGCTATTTTACTCCAAAATTCAATCTTCTCGCTCACTAAAAAAGCATGCAATATACAAATGAATGTCCCAATCAATATTTAACATGAACAAAAATTATAGCTGTTAGCATTTAGGACCAATTGTTTTCAGACTCCAAATGGATTTTTAGTAAAAGCAAACTTGCACACTTCCTTGCTTTGCCAGCTTTATTCCTACCCTCAAACATGAAATCAAACACCTGGCTCCAATCCAGGAAAGAGAACCAGGCCAACTGCCTTGTTTCTTAACCCAGTTTACTAAATAAATGAGATATGGATTTATTTTGTAATGGCCTGGAATACATATTACACATAACAATATCTCAGCTAAACTGCACTCCAGATTGTTGTGAAAAGTCTACAATTAAACTAATTCCATTTTATTTTTCCTTCCGAAAACAATTTCCTGGAAAAATATTAGGATCACAGTTAAAAGTTCAACACTCGGATACATTTGCAAACTGATAACAACAAAACTAATTTACTAATAACTGCCAATATTACTGGGTATGCTCACAGTTAGTCAAACTGCAGTTATTGATTCACAGCCATTTTGGCTACAGAATTAAAAATAGTCACATTTCATTAAATTTATAATTATGAATAGAAAAGATTCTTCCACATAGTTTCCACAAGAAAATCAGCTATTACGCTATGTTTAAGAAGGAACTGCAGATGCTGGAAAATCGAAGGTAGACAAAAGTGCTGGAGAAACTCAGCGGGTGCAGCAGCATCTATGGAGCGAAGGAAATAGGCAATGTTTCGGGCCTAAACTCTTCTTCAGACTGATGGAGGGTGGGTGGGGAGAAGAAGGGAAAAAGGAAGAGGAGGAGCCCAAGGGCTGAGGGAGAGCTGAGAAGGGGAGGAGACAGCAAGGGCTACCGGAAATTGGAGAATACAATGTTTATGCCGCTAGGGTGCAGACTGCCCAAGCGGAATATGAGGTGCTGCTCTTCCAATTTCCGGTGGTGCTCACTCTGGCCATGGACAGAGAGGTCAGATTCGGAATGGGAGGGGGATTTGAAGTGCAGAGCTACCGGGAGGTCAGGTTGGTTAATGCGGACCGAGCGGAGGTGTTCGGCGAAACGATCGCCAAGCCTATGTTTGGTCTCACCGATGTAGACCAGCTGACATCTAGAGCAGCGGATGCAATAGATGAGGTTGGAGGAGATGTAGGTGAACCTCTGTTGCACCTGGAACGACTCCTTGGGTCCTTGAATGGAGTCAAGGGGGGAGGTAAAGCGACAAGTGTAGCATCTCATGCGGTTGCAAGGGAAAGTGCCCGGGGAGGGGGTGGTGCGGGAGGGAAGGGAAGCTATGGAGGGAGTTATGGAGGGAGCGGTCTTTGCGGAAAGATTACGTTATGTCAGGAATACAAACCCTACCTTTTATCATTAGGATGTCAATGTCCACCTTATTCCAAGACAACACGGTTTATTACCTAATAACTTGAATGATACACTGAACTTCACATACTGGAGTTAGATGCACTCGGTGAAACAATGTTCTAGCTGAAGATAACACATGGCAAGAAATATTGAATATGAAATATTTTAAAGGTGGTCTCCTCCAAAATCTTAGACAATGTGACATGGTATATCCAATAAACTCAAAAAGTGCACTCCACCCATTAGTTTTGGTATCAGTTGCCCCAGTTTCCAAATCGTATTTCACAAACTACAGGCTGTATATAATTTTACAAATTTTGCTGTTTAGTCATTAAAGTTATAAAAATAAATCACAAAAATTATTTAGCCTCAGAATTACTAATAAAGTTTCCTCCAGGATCTCCTTTTGTAACAAAATCAGCAAAATATACCTCATGAATAATAAACCGTGTGTTCGAAGGTAAGATCGTTATCAATCAAATACAACTAGATCAATATAAAACTTACAACAACTGAGGGAATCCACAATTGTTGTATCGTCTTCTATCATGGCTTATGTGCCAGAATAGACCTCAATTAATTGGCTACCTCGGCACTAGCATCATGCTTTGAATGCTCTATCTTCAGTACTAGATCCTACACTTTTCAAAAATATTTCAATAAAAATTATACCACTTAAAGTTTACACATCATTAGCTTACAATTCTCTTCAAAACATTGTATCCGTCGGAATTTAGTCCTAATTCTTTTATATATGCTTTTGCATATGATCGATCACATGTGCACTTAATTAAGCAGTACAAAGAAAATTGTACAAGTGACAAGAATCACACTATTTTTTTAGAAGCAGATAATGCATGCACATAGACACTCACCTGAGTGAATAAGCATGTGTTGTTTGAGGTTCTGGATGCGTGTGAACCTGGCACCACATGTGGGGCACTGGAAAGGCTTATTTGGGCCATTTGGACTGGGTCTTTCTGTGCCACTTGTGGAAGGGTTTATGTAGAGCTGATAGGAGTACTGCCCATTCTCTAACCTACAGAAATAAAAGAAAGTTAATGTAAAAGTGTAACCATCCAGTAGAAAAATGAACAAACCATTGTCTTAACAAAATACTAAACATTTCAGACTTGAATAGTTGGTTAATATAGCAACCTATCTAACCAATGATAAATAACTTCACAATAGGGAAATTGAATCAACATGACAATGTCAATCACTTGAAACATTAACTGTGTTTCTTTTTCTGCAGATGCCCAGTTGAGTATTTGCAGTATTTTCCTTTTGCATTTAAAATTTCCCGCTTCATCAGTGACAGTAGACAATAGACAATAGATGCAGGAGTAGGCAAATCGGCCCTTCGAGACAGCACCGCCATTCAATGTGCTCATGGCTGATCATCCCCAATCAGTACCCGTTCCTGCCTTCTCCCCATACTCCGCTATCTTTAAGAGCCCTATCTAGCTCTCTTGAAAGTATCCAGAGAACCGGCCTCCACTGCCCTCTGAGGCAGAGAATTTCACAGACTCACAACACTCTGTGAGAAAAAGTGTTTCCTTGTCTCCGTTCTAAATGGCTTACCCCTTATTCTTAAAAGTGTTTAGCATTTGTGCGTATGTGAAATATGCGTTACAAAGTATATCAAATCAGTTATAGAATGCAGAATTTAATATACATTGAAACTTGATTATCACTAATTTGTTTATTCTCCATTATCCAAAAACAGCTTATATTGAGAAAAGTAACTGGATAACGAGGAACCAAGTTTTATCGAACTGAAATCGGCTGTTAATTACTAATACTCAAATTATACATACTTGGCATAACTTTACATGTGTAATAGCCTAAATCAGCTATCCTTAGAATGTTTTACCTATACAGTTCATATTAGTGACAATTCGAGTGTTAACTGAAATCCCAAGTTAAATGCAACCAGCACTACCAAATAGAACACACGTGCCATCTGCATACAACAGTTCAACCACATCCGATCAGTCAGTACCCTGAAACCTTAGATCTCCTTTTCTATCAATTGATGCCTGACCTGCTTAATATATTTGGCATTTCCCTTTTATTTCAGAATACAATAGATAATAGATGTAGGAGCAGGCCATTCGGCCCTTCGAGCCAGCACTGCCATCATGGCTTATCATCCCCAATCAGTACCCCGTTCCTGCCTTCTCCCCATATCCCCCGACTCCGCTACCTTTAAGAGCCCTATCTAGCTCTCTCTTGAAAGTATCCAGAGAACCGGCCTCCACCGCCCTCTGAGGCAGAGAATTCCACAGACTCACAACTCTGTGTGAAAAAGTGTTTCCTCATCTCCGTTCTAAATGGCTTACCTCTTATTCTTAAACTTTGGCCCCTGGTTCTGGACTCCCCCAACACCGGGAACATGTTTCCTGCCTCTAGCGTGTCCAAACCCTTAATAATCTTATTAGTTTCAATAAGATTCCCTCTCATCCTTCTAAATTCCAGAGTATACAAGCCCAGCCGCTCCATTCTCTCAGCATATGACAGTTCCGCCATCCCGGGAATTAACCTTGAAAACCTACACTGCACTCCCTCAATAGCAAGAATGTCCTACCTCAAATTAGGGGACCAAAACTGCACACAATACTCCAGGTGTAGTGTCACTAGCAGAAGGCCCCCTTTGCTCCTCTACTCAACTCCTCTTGTTATGAAGGCCAACATGCCATTCACTTTCTTCACTGCCTGTTGTACCTGCATGCTTACTTTCATTGACTGATGAACAAGGACCCCCAGATCCCATTGTACTTCCCCTTTTCCTAACTTGACACCATTTAGATAAAGTGGATAACGTCACATTTATCCACATTAAACGGCATCTGCCATGCAGCTGCCCACTAACCCAACTTGTTCAAGTCATCCTGCATTCTCATTGCATCCTCCTCACAGTTCACACTGCCACCCAGCTTAGTGTCATCTGCAAATTTGCTAATGTTACTTTGAATCCCTTCATCTAAATGATTGATGTATATTGTAAATAGCTGCGATCCCAGCACTGAGCCTTGCGCTACCCCACTAGTCACTGGTCAAATTCCAGAGCTTTGAGTTTGTGTAACATCATTAAAAGTGGCCTCTTAGTCAGTCTCCTTCTATTCACATCAGTTCACCCAAAATGTTACTGCCTTTATCCCACGCTGTACAAAATCTCACTTAACCCTTCGCCCTTCACTCCCAGTCTAGAATGGCACTTTGGGTACTGGTATACAACTCGAAGTTAAAATCTCTGCCTAGAGTTTAAACGCCCAGATGTACGCACATGCTCACAAATCTGTACCATATTTCTATTAATTTCGCTACTTTGTCCACACCTTCTTGTCCACTCTTTTGCCTCTTCTTCGCACTATTAATAAATGTACATCGGTTGCACTCTGGATCATTCGCCAAGTTACATAGTGATTTTTTTCCCCCCATTCCAAACCTAATCATTATTTTTAAATAAGTCCATCATTTCAGTCTTACTTTAATGATCTACAAGCACTTGTCAATCAACAAATGAACACCACTAAGCAATTATCCTCCACTTAAGAAATGTCTGAAATGCTTTATCATCTTTGTGATAGCAAGTACAATTTTCTGTTCTGCAGGGTAAGGAGCATGTTAAACGCAGCATTCCTCAAAAGCAGTTTATTGTGTGCATTTGGAAAAGACTGCAAGATGTACCCATAGTACTTCCACCATCTAATACTCCTCAAGTTATACAATACACAATGAAATGTATTTTCAGCATTCATTAAAATAAGGATAATACATCAGCTCCTTTGTCACCCTTCTTGTTGGTTTTGGAATTTGAGTTGCATTACAGTGAGCAAGGAAATGGCTTTAATTTGCCACATTAAATCTCCACAGGGGCAGTAGCAATGAAGCAAGCAAAGACTTCTGTCTTGCAAGTGCTGATGACAGTTATAAAACATTTCCAAATGAATGTCATAAAACTAATTTTCAGACAGAGCTTCTCCATAATGGTCAACTGTATTTTTAAAAACCACGAACTGCTACTTCATCTCATCATATTGCTCTGCAGTCACTCTGAACTCATTTACTGTATGGACAAAGTCTACCTACCTATCATCATCATCTGGATGATTGTTGGCATTGGAAGTACCTTGAAGTGTTGGTAGCCCTTCTGTAACTCCTTCATCTACTGAACCTGTTCAGAGTAAAAAAAATGACAATAAACATTTAAAACAGCAATAACTTAAGTGAACTTGTACTTTCATTCCGCATTGAAAAAGTCATTGTTTAAAAGTCACACTGTAATTGAAACTTTACACTGTGCCTATTTGATAATAACCCTCTAAAGCAGACCATGACAAATCAATACACTTTAAGATCTACCAATTATAAAAAGAAAAGCAAATATTCACAATGTGAATCTTGCAATGGCAATAGTAGCAATTTTGGAGCCACGGAGTACTCATAGTGTCTAGAATCCATGACAATCAGCAGCTGTAGAGAAACATGTATTCACAACCAGAAAATACAAATTGGATTGATGAAAATGGTCAAGGAGATCCTGGCATTAATAGTATGCAACTCAAATCATTCTTCAACTACTGAAGCTTGAGATCCACCAAATACCTTGACTTGGAAAAAGCACAAGAGGTCTGGCAACTAGCTGTTTAACATTTACAGATTCATCAGGGCTAACAAGGAAATCTACCATTCAAACACTAAAGAGTCACCTCACCCAGAGCCAAGAATGAAGGTGAGCTTACAGGACAGGCAGTCAGTGTCAGATGGAAGGACCATTTCACAGATATCCACAATTAAAAATCTATCTTCAATACTGATGTCCATCACACAGCACACCATTAGTCTCAATGCTTGCAGTGCCTCAACCCCAGGAAGGATGTAAAAAGCTAAATGGCAAGTGAAAAATAAAGCCTCCAGAGCAGACAAAATCCCTGCTGAAAACATGTCAAGAAAAAACCTCTTGCTCAAATTCGTATCCTCATCTGGGAAGAGGTGAAGACGCTTGAGAAATTCAGGGACCTCAAGAAAGGAGTTAACTTCCAAAAACTTTCCCATGAGATCTGGAGTCTTCCACATGAACAGTCACTGCATGGATTCACTTCCCAGTGGCCAAGATGCCCCTCCTCCAGTTGTAACACGAGTTCCATCCATTGACAGGTACAACAGACATGATCATCACTGCAACACAAAACCCAGGAAAAATATCAGGCAGCAAATCACCTGTAAGCAACTGAACAAAACCCTTTGATTCTTGCCAGAATGCAGGGGTTATGGAGAACCCTCCTCAAGTTTAACTGTCCTCAGAAACTTTCTACCATCCAATTCTGCCATAATGACATACAGCTGTGATTCTAACCAACAGGCCAACCACAACCCCATCCCCAGTGGAACTGAGGTAAAGCAAGACTCTGCCATCTTACTAATTCTTCTCCTTGCTGTGACACTGTACCTCATCTCCAACATGTTTCTTGCCATAATATGACTCAATGTATGGTCATAACTATGGTATGGGGCAAAGTGAAATTATTTACCTTTCAACCTCTACTCCAAAACCAAGATCACTCCAGATTCGGTTGTTGATTTACAAAATGCCAACGATACAATTATATGCATAGGCTCAAAAGCTGAGATACAAATCATCACTAAGTCTTTCACTGAAGCATACATGGGACTGAGCCTCGAAGCAAAGTCAAGAAAATGAAGCTCTCCAAACCTGACCCATTGGACAATATTGCATCCCTCCCCACCCACAACAAACACAATCAATAATGACAAACTTTGATTGTTTGTGTACTTCAGGACCCATTTTTCTGGCAGATTTCACTACTTAAATTCTTCATTTACTAATTTCATCAACTCCAGTGTGCCACAGACCTACAAACCTGGAAATTACCTCAAATTTAACAAAAACCACATGGGCCACTAAACAGCAACAATCTCCACATCTTATATGCTTCAGCTACAGTCAATAATAGACACCATAAAGCACTGCAGATGTACCAAGAATCTTCAAATTAATTGGCGTGTTTTCATTTCACCCAGAATCCAGTGATTGAGGCTGATTACATGATCCCTTTAGTTTTAGTTTAATTATTGTCACATGTACTGAGGTACATACAGTGAAAAGTTTTGTTTTGCATACTATCCAAATAGATCAGATAAACCACACATAGATACAATCAGTTTAAACTTGTTCAATAGGTTGAGCAAAGGAGAAGATAGAGTATACAGCATAGTTCTCAGCATTGAAGTGCATCATTTCCTTAGAAAAAGTCCAATGTCCTCAATGTGGTAGAGGTGGTAGAGGACCGGTTAGAAGCCCGATAGTCGGCTTCTGATAATGGACTTCAAACTTCTGTACCTTGTGCCGGACAGGAGCAGAGAGGACGAGGAATGACTGGGGCAGGACGAGCCTTTGATTATTGTTGGCTGCTTTTCGGAGAAATCGTGTAGTGTAGATGGAGTCAATAGTGGGAAGTCTAGTCTGTGTGATGGACTCGGCGACATCCACAACTCTGCAATTTCTTGAGGTCTTGTGCAGAACTATTGCTAAAGAAAGGTGTGATGCAACCCGACAGTAAACTTTCAATGATGCATCTACAGAAATTTGCAAGTCATGCTGAATTGTCTCAATATTCACAGGAAGTAGAGGCATTGGTGTACCTCCTCGGCTGTTGCATCAATGTGGTTGGGCCACGCTAGATTGTTGGTAATATTAACACCAAGGAACCTTAAGCTCTCAACCATTTCTTCATCTGCACCATTGATGCTGACTGGAACATGTACTCCACCGTGCTTCCGGTAGTCAATAACCATCTCCTTCGACTTGCTAACATTGAGGGAGAAGTTATTGTCCTGACACCATTTTACTAAGTTTTGTATCTCTTTTCTGTATTTCATCTTGACTTTGTTTGCAATTTGGCCCACCACAGTGGTGTCGTCTACAAACTTGTAGATGAAATTAGAGCCGAATATGTCCGTACAGTTGAGAGTGTAAAGGGAGTATAGTAGGGGAATGACACTATATCTGACACCAGGCTCCCGAAATAAACACACTTACTTTGAGTTCTGTCACAGCAAGTAATTTCAGGAGTAAATTACTTAAAGGATATTCTGAAAACCTCTATAAAACTGTAAAATCCACACAGACTCAAGGGAATTCTTGGCCCACAAGTGAACTAAATGGTGAAGAAGGCATCTGGGAAAGAACTAAGTTTCCCAATCTCCAAGATGGGTAAATGTAGCGGGTATGTGCGAATAGGAGGAATGCAGAACATTCCATACAACAGATCAACTTCAAACATCAAAAAACATTTAAAAAAAACGAAGGAACTGATCGTGAACTTTAGGAGGGCACATCATCCAAGGACGTACACACCATTGAGGATAAATGGGGATACTGTGGATGGGGTGAGCTGTTTTAAATACCTAGGAGTCCACATCTCTGAGGATATGACATGGACATCACACGCTCGTGAGTAAGGCAAGGCAGCGTCTTTACCACCTCAGGCAATTGAGGAAATTCAGAGTGTCTCTGAGGATCCTCCAGTGCTTCTACTCAGCGGCTGTGGAAAGCATCTTGTCCGGAAATATCACGATTTGGTTTGGGAACTGCTCTGCCCAGCACAAGAAGGCTCTGCAGAGAGTAGTGAGTTCGGCTGAACGCACTATGGGAACTTCACTCACCCCTCTGCAGGAACTATACATCAGAAGGTGCAACTCCAGAGCCAATAAGATCATGGGAGACCCCTTCCACCCCTGCAACGGACTGCTCCAGCTGCTATGGTCAGGCAAATGCCTCCGTTGCCATGCAGTGAGAACGGAGAGGTTGAGAAGAAGTTTCTTCCCAGAGGTCATTAGGACTGTAAACTCACCAGGGACTAACTTTACTGTACCATTCTACAGTTTGTTTTTTTTAATTGCTGTTTTTTCCTTTCTCTTTCCTCCCACAATATGTAATATGTGAATATGTGATTCTGTTCCATTCTGTTTGTAGTTTGTATGTTTGTTTTTTGTACAATCCGCGAGCACTGCCACTTTTCATTTCACTGCACATCTCGTATGTGTATGTGACAAATAAACTTGACTTGACTTGAACTTGCCCCATCAAGTACTACCTGCCAATCGCACATTGGACTCTTTGGCCATTTGAGTAATGGAGGAAACAAGTTATCTTCAACCCCAGGAGACTGGCTTAGATGGACAATACCTGCTTTCTAGGAAAAAATAAGGGGAACTTTAAGTGACAGACATTGGTGAATAAGAAATTATAAAATATTTCCAGGTACTCACAATGATGGCAAGAAAATACAAAATATAATGTGAATAATTATTATTAATGGATTGCTTTCTGTTTTGAAAAATAATGAGATGACATACATACAAATTACCTCCATCTTGCAGAGAAGGAGGGTTATGAGTTACACTTTACCAAACTAATCAAGGCAGATTAGTTCAGTTAAGTGCAATTTGCAGCTTCTTTCAAAACCACAAAAATTAAACAATTATCTAATTGTGAATAAAGCGGAGCGCAATCTGTTCAATGCAGGACTAATTATTGACCTTAAAATTCTAACGCAGGAATTATCAACGTTATACATCAAGGAGCTTGGTGTCAATGAATCAATTACCAGTTCAACATTCAGTAAACATTTTGACAGCTACTTTCCAAATGCCATATGAATAATAATAAAGTCATGCTGTTTGATGATAAAAAAAATGAAATAAATGTTAAGATTGAGGCAAAAACATGAAATAGGGAAGTGCTGCTGTCGTCCTGGCAATCACTGCCTAAATTTTGGGCAGGAGGGCCAAACAGTAACTGTGGATTGATAAGCACCTGCAGCGTGACCCACTTTCTCAGAGAGCTGACAGCATTGTGATGAAAACAAAGAGCTGACTTGTCACTCCAGCTGACTCAAGATTTGATCAGCCCAACTACAATTACCGAAAGAAAACTTATACTAAAAAATAAAAGAATATCATTCAACATGCAAATTACTGTTATTCCTTCCTAAATAACCACAGCTAATTATTGTTAATTCATACGAACTGTTTTCTGGGTAGTAAATAACATGCTGGTCACGTGAACTACGGCTCCAATGTGACAATGTGAAACGTCATGGAGATTTTGCATTGAGTTATTACACTGGTTTACTAAAGCTAATACATGTGGATAACCGCAGTTTATCGCTCAGTAATACCTACCGATTGAGGAAGATTGGGGACTAATCAATAAATCCTCCTGAGCCTGCTCACTCCCCGGTACAGTTTGATGGTCACTAAGTGAACTCTGTGATGCACTGACAGGCTGTGATACAACTTCGTGCCCTTCGTCATCACTCAGCCTTTCAACTTTGATCCTTACATCGTCTTCTATTATGGGGGGTGATGTTGCTTTTGTACTCTCACAGGCAGTGTATTCAGATACTCTTCCTGTAATCTCGGTGGCTATGGGATGTTCCACAATCCGAACGCTTTCTGTTGCTTTTACCTTCTCACCGTGAGTCCGGCGATCAGCACCCACTGGATATGTCCACTGAAATGACAGCGACGAGTCCACAGGCTGCTGGGTTCGATTATCCGAGAAAGTCACCGATGGGTTCACGACATGTGAACAGTTGGGTTGTACAGCAGATTCTGTGGGACTCTCTGGGGACATCATTATGAAGTTCTTTCTTTTTCTGCGGGATTCCCTGGGCTTACTTTTCTCAACGGAACTGCATTCTGATAATACTGGAGATAGACTGTCATCGTGGGACTGAATGATGCAAGCACCACTATTCTCTTGAGGGGGTGGAAGAACAGGTCCTGACGGATTACTGCTTGTATTCCATAAGATACTTGATTTCATGAACTCTGAACAGGTGTTTGCTACGTGGAACATCTGCATATAGCTTGCAGCAGCCAGGACATCAATAATGTTCTCTGTATTTATGGCAAGTGTAGCTGTATATGCATACTCCAGCAATGGAGAAAATCCACTGACAGTAACATGGTTCAAATCCAAAATGCATTCATCTGCATCTGATTGATTTACAAGTTTTGCCCTGAAGAATTCACTGCAAGCAGCAAGAACCACTTTGTGGGCCCTGAAGATCTTGTCCTGGACTCGAATTGTCACATCGCAGAAGTGTCCTTCGTTGCGTAGTTTGTTTAACTTTCCCAGAAGTTCTTGACCATGGACCGGAGAACTGTGTGTAAAAGTCTTTGGACCCATGTTGTTCCCCTCAGTGTTCAAATGTTGAAGTACCTGAGGAAAGACATTTGCATTTTATATTGAGTTTAAGTTCAGAGGTCTCCTGCACATTAACTAGTCTGCTAGCCATCAATACAACCCCTACATTAAAAAGTTAGTGCGAGGCAAACTAGTCAGTTCCATGAAGATAGACACAAAAAGCTGGAGTAACTCAGCGGGTCAGAAAAGGAATAGGAAACGTTTCGGATCAAAACCCTACTTGCAAGCAACAATTTCATTATTGTATCGTATATTAATTTATTTTAAAAACACCTAATTTAACATAGTTATTTTTTTATATGCAATTTAATCTCATTAAACATGATAACAAAGGATTGGTCTGCGCAGCACAAAAAGAACACAACAATAAGTGCTATTATACTTTGTTTTATTTTCAACAAATCTTAGCTCAGACTTTCAGAATTATTCATGTTCCCATCACATTTTAGTAGAAAGTTTCCACAGCCTGTGTATTTCCTTCAGTCAACTATTTTAAGAATGCAGCAAACCTTTATTTAATACCACCTGCTATTACCTGTGCTATTTAGTAACCACACACTTACAGATGCTTGATTGATTCCTGGACATTGTAGTGGCGCGCGCGGGAGAAGAGAGCTCCAAGGAACATAAATAGATGAAAATCGCAACTATATATATTGGAAACAGTAATCAAATCATTTTGTATGTGTTGTAATTTTTGCTACATACATTTAACGTTTTAGCTGTAAGCCATTTTAACTGTAAATTCAGATTTTAAATTTCAGCTGCAAGGAAGCCAATTGTTATCCTGATATACATTTTGAATACAATACACTCGAAACTTCAGTCAAGCAAGATTGAATTATGGTTGTTTATAGGTATGTTGAAATCACTAATAGAAAAGGTTGAGAGTTGTTACTAGAAATTACACAGGTAATCAGAAATTATTTACTGAGTCCAAAATCTTCATGCTGCACTAAATTTGTGTTCTATTACAATTCCTTCTGAACATTACTTTGATAATCTTGGATCAGAAGTGGAGTGAATGCGACTTTTTTACATTTATCTTCAAAGCTTCTGGAAACATAATTACTTCAACAATTCCAAAGTAATGGCTATAATGTTATGATTGCACAAGGCAGCTGGTTCAGTCATTTTATTACTTTAATAAACAATTTCAGCTAAAATGTTATTTTGTGTACTACCAAAGCTTTTAAGTGTTTGATGGTGGTAGATCAACCAAAGAAACAGAATCAAATCAAGAATGGAATGATTTAAAGTCCCTGCAATTTGAACTCTAAATACAAATACAACAACTCAGGTCTTCACTAAACCATTCAAGCTTTCACTTCACTGTTTTGTGCGTATGTTTATTTGCTAATATTTTTAAATGAGCAGATTGCTTAAAATCTACATGGTGTGACAAGTGGCAAAAATCACGATCCTGGGTAATCAGACGCCATTTGGACCCTCTATGTGTTCTCTCTTTCAGAGCAGTTCTTCACCATCACCTCTGATCTATTCGTGTCTGTCACAAACATTTAACCTCCACATTCCACAGCATCAGAGGGGTGACAGCATTGCCCAAAGCCATACATTTTGTACAGCAACCCAATTAATTTCCTACTCCCTCACACCCAGGATGCAACCAACCCCTGCAAATCAGCTCCATGCAGCAGCCTCTCCAACTCTCCTTTGAAAGCTTTTGATCGCATTTCCCACACCGTGCAGCCCCAAATTACTTTGGACAATTCAGAGCAGCACGTAGCCACTTAATAAGAATGCCGAACTTGAACTCAGAATTGACCGACACTGATTCCATGGGAAAGACTGAAATGCACGACCTGAGGGGGGGGGGGCCCAAGATTCAATGGATATTTATTGTTTCAGATGCAATTAAACATTACATTCATTTTGCATATATGTGTCAGTGCAGCCCAGTCCATGTTTCAAAGACGAAGCATGGCAAGATCCCATTAACAGTTGCTAAACACTTTAACTCCCACGCTGATCTTTCTGTCCTGGACCTCCTCCACTGTCACAGTAAGACCCAACACAAATTGGAGGAACAGCACCTCATATTTTGCTTGAGCTGCTTACAACCCAATGGTATGAATATAGGTTATTCTAACTTCAAGTAATCCTTGCTTTCCCTCTCTCTCTCCGTCCCTCCCCCACCCTAGTTCTCCAACTAGTTTCACTGTCCTCCTGATTATTACTATTGTGTGTATGCCTCCCCTCAGCCAACAGTGAACCATTAGACATTTCCTTTCACAATCACCTGTCATTATCATACCTTACCCTTCCATGTCTCTAGTCCCCTTCGCCCGCTGAGTTACTCCAGCATTTTGTGTCAATCATCGGTATAGACCAGCATCTGCACTTCCTCCCTACACATTCTGCATGATTTTGTGCAACAGTTTTGCATATTAAATCACAGATTAATGTCAACGTTTCAATGGACTCCTCTTTTAGGCCAACTAACTGATGATCACAGTCAGGATGCAATTCCAACATGACTTTGAAGATAAACTAAATCTTGATATCCTGGAAATGTTCAGCATCTGCTGTCCCCCTCCCTACCCTTCCCCCTCCACTACCCCTACCCTTCCCCCACCCCTCACCCAACCCCTCCTTCACCCTCCACTACCCTCACCTTTATCCACCCCTCCTCCTCCCCACCCTCACCTTTATCTACCCCTCCTCCTTCCCCCTCCACTACCCCTATCCTTCCCCCCACCCCTACCCTCACCTTTATCCACCTCCCTCCTCCTCCCTACCCTCACCTTTATCCACCCCCCTTCCTACCCCTACCCTCACCTTTATCCACCCCTCCTCCTCCTCCCTACCCTCACCTTTATCCACCCCTCCTCCTCCCTACCCCTACCCTCACCTTGATCCACCCCTCCCTACCCCTCCCCGCTCCTATCGCCACACGAGATCCCACAAGGGGCGGGCCACGAGCTGTGAGGGGAGAGATGCTGAGCGAGCATCAGGGAGAGACGACACGACACGACACGACACGCCACCCCGGCCTGGGATCCACCCCGACGGCAAGGGGAGAGAGGGGACGCTCGTCCAGGTCGGGGCCCAAGTCCAGCACGGCGACCGCGGCCTTTGTTTACGCGAGGCCCCGGTGCGGTGCGGGGCACGGGTGGGGGCGAGGACGCAGGCCCGGCGACCGAGGGCCGGTGGATCGGCAGCTTACCGTGTGTGTGTGAGGGGGGGGGCGGTGTGAGGCGAGTGCCCGCTCCTCCCGCCTCTCTCTCTCTCTCTCTCCCGCTCGGACCGCGGACGCTCGCTCGCTCTCGCGCTGCCGTTTGTTATGTTCCCAGCCTGCCCCGCGCGCCCGCCGCTGTCACTCACGCCCAGGAGGCGGTGCCTGGGGACAAAGCCCGCCCGCTCATTGGCGGCTGGGGCTGTCACTTACCTGGCCTCCGGGAAGGGCGGGACCTCGGCCGCTGCTCGGTGATTGGTGGCGGGGAATGTCGGTCATACCTCCCCCCGCGAGGGCGGGACCTGCAAAGCCGCCCGGCGATTGGCTGCTGCTGCTGCTGCGGGGGAAGGGCGGACCGGCAATCTGCACGGTGATTGGCCGATCGCAGTCCTGTGAGGGCGAGACCTGATAGGATGCTCTGCGATTGGTAGCCGCTGCTGTCGCTCACTTCCCGGGAGGGCGGGTCGGGTTAAACACACACTGATTGGCAGCTGGAGCCGTCAGTCACTGCCATGGAGGGCGGGGCCTGCAGGTGCGCTGTCGCTCACACCTAAGGGGCGTGGATAAGGGCGGGGCCAGAGAGGTGAGCCCAAGGGGCGGAAATCCTGGGGGGGATGGGGGGGACAGAGGGCGCCCCCCTGCTTTGAGAGGAGGGGGACAATCCCCCCCCCCCCACCCCATATTTTGTAATCCGGACTTCATAATTCTCAGGGTCTTTCAGCACTCGGCGCGGCTTAAAATCAAACTGCTGCATCGAGGCGATTGAGGCTCCCGATGTTGAAACCCCTGCCGGCCGATGAAAGACCCTGTGAACGGGCCAATTCAAGTCCCACGATTCGGGTCGGACGAAGCTGCTGTTGCTGGAGTTCACCAACCAGGTCAGCTCCCGATGTTCTCGTCCACGGGGCCCACGGCCGAAGCCTCACATGTGTGTGCACACATGCACGGCCGCCAAGAAATTTTGGCCCCCGCATGTTTTGATAGCGATTTCCGTGCCTGATTTTTAGTTACTTTAGATTCATTCAGTTTAGTTCAATTTAGTTTAGAGATTCAGCGTGGAAACAGGACCTCCGGCCCACCGAGTCTGCAACACCAGCGATCACCCCCTATACTAGCTAGGGACAATTTACACTAACACCAAGCCAATTAGTCTGAAGAAGGGTCTCGACTCGAAACGTCACCCATTCCTTCTCTCCAGAGATGCTGCCTATCCCGCTGAATTACTCCAGCACTTTGTGTCTATCTCCAATTAACCTACAAACTGATATTGGTTTACAAAAAAAGACACACAATGCTGGAGTAACTTAGCAGGTCAGGCAGCATCTCTGCAAAGCAAGGATAGATGATGTATTGGGTCTGAACATTCCTCCATCTTCACTTTAACAAAGTGACTACCACCTAGGGACATCAACTTTCGCACTCCCAAATAAGGGACAAAAGGTCAAAATACGAGACAAATTCACAACGTCAATTCGTTGACCAACTCGGCTGTGACTGGGTGAATGATGAGTTGGCACAGGTGCTGGACTGCACGCAAAGCCCATTCTGCCGGCCAGCGGAGTAGTTTTAGCCCGTGCGACGTCACGTGCAAAGTCCGGCATCCCATGCAACTCGTGATCGGCCATGAGAAGGGGGGGGTGGTGGTGTCGGCGGTTAGCGAAGGTCTGGAGGTCCGACAGCTGGCCGTGCTGCTGACCGACGGGGCCACGGGAGAGGCGCTGCTGCTGCACTCCATGGGCGGCACTACGTCGGGACGGGTGAAGCAGGGCCGGACGTGTAGCTCCGACCCAACTGTCCCCTCCACCCGAGTTGCAGCAGTCAAACACAGGACAACTTCGGTCCTGTACTGGACAAACCAATTTAGCCCAAAATACGGGATATCCCGGCTAATACGGGACAGTTGGCAACTCTACTACCACCTCAGTTATCAGGTGTGCAGGGTACAAACAAAGCAAGCAAGTTCGGAGACCTGGTTGACACATATTTTGAGTATAGGAGCAGTGAGGTTTTACTTCAGTTGTATAGGGTCTTGGTGAGACCACACCTGGAGTATTGCGTACAGTTCTGGTCTCCAAATCTGAGGAAGGACATTATTGCCATAGAGAGAGTGCAGAGAAGGTTCACCGGACTGATTCCTGGGATGTCAGGACTGTCTTATGAAGAAAGACTGGATAGACTTGGTTTATACTCGCGAGAATATAGGAGATTGAGAGGGGATCTTATAGAAACTTACAAAATTCTTAAGGGGTTGGACAGGCTAGATGCAGGAAGATTGTTCCCGATGTTGGGGAAGTCCAGGACAAGGGGTCACAGCTTAAGGATAAGGGGGAAAGCCTTTAAGACCGAGATGAGAAAGACTTTTTTCACACAGAGAGTGATGAGTCTCTGGAAGTCTCTGCCACAGGGGGTAGTTGAGGCTAGTTCATTGGCTATATTTAAGAGGGAGTTAGATGTGGTCCTTATGGCTAAGGGGATCAGGGGGTATGGAGGGAAGGCAGGTACGGGATACTGAGTTGGATGATCAGCCATGATCATATTGAATGGCGGTGCAGGCTTGAAGGACAGAATGGCCTACTCCTGCACCTAATTTCTATGTTTCTATGTTTCTATACTTAACACCAACATCATCTGCCCAGAGATACCACACCCCAGAACATGGGCTACTTCCCTTGTGTCGAGAACCACCACTCACATTGGCGATGAGGTTCAGCATTGTCTCCAGTGAACCTTTGGCTCACTGAGGAAATGAGTGTTTAAAGAGCAAGACCTCAAACTCATTGGGCTACTGTGCAGCACTTTTCCATGGCCTTTATAATTCTTTAGGTTTAGGTTTATTATTACATAGACCTGTATACGTAGGAACAGGCCCTTCGGCTGACAAGGTTTGTGCCGAAGATAGGTACAAAAAGCTGGAGTAACTCAGCGGGACAGGCAGCATCTCTGGAGAGAAGGAATGGGTGACGTTTTGGGTCGAGACCCTTCTTTAGACATTGTTTGTGCCAAACATGATGCCTACTTAAACTGGTCTCACCTGCCTGTACCTGTCAAATTGTACAACTCATCCCCCTTCTGTCGTGGGGTAGACGGAGACTGCCTCCCCTCCCCGCCCCCCACCCCAATCTTTGCATATCCCCAATCCTTTCCATTCGTCATTTTAATTTAATGTTTCATGTATTTTGTGTTTTTATGGTTGTTGGCAGATTGATTTTCCTCCTGGGATAAATAAAGTTCTATTGTATCGTATGATTCATCTCTCTCTATTGTCTGCATTTCCATGGGCCTGCTTAAAAGGCTCTTAAACACCACTATAGTAGCTGACCATCCCTGGCAGTGCGTTCCAGGCCCCAACCACTCTCTGTGTAAAACACTTGCCCCGCACATCTCCATTAAACTTTCCCCCCAACTCATCTTATAGCTATGCCCTCTGGTGCTGGATATTTCCATCCTAGGAAAAAGTTTCTGAATCTATCAATACCTCTCATAATTTTATAAACTTCTATCAAGTCTCCCTCAACATCCAACATTGAAGATAAAATGTCTCGACCCAAAAAATTACCCATTCCATTTCTCCAATAATGCTGTCTGACCCGCTAAGTTACTCCAGCCTTTTTGTGTCTATCTCCCAACCTCTCCCTGCATCTGAAATCCTCTAATCCAGGCAGCATTATGATAAACCTCCTCTACGTGCTCTCCAAAGTTAATTGGCTTCACTAAACTGTAAACTGTCCCCAGTGTGCAGGATAGTGGTAGTGTATGGGATAATTGCTTATCTGTGTCGACTCTGTGGCTCAAAGGGCCTGTTTCCGTGCTGTATCTCTAAAGTCTAATGACAAGCTCTTTATGTGTAAGAAAGAACTGCAGATGCTGGTTTAAATCGAAGGTAGACACAAAATTCTTCAGACTGAACAAGGATCTCGATTCGTTCTCTCCAGACAAACTCTTTATATTGATGTTGATTCTATTTTTGTGATCTACAGGGTGAAAATCCCCCACAGACTATATTAATCCTATTGTTTCTCTAGCATTTCATGTAATTATATTTTGGATAGCAATTTTATTAATATTTCAATATAATAACAGTTTAATGCAGATACACATATTTATATTCCTTCTCCCTGCACTTGACCTGTGTGTAAACCAGCACCTGTGGTTTCCTGTTTCTCCAACAGACAGAGGATGTTTTCAGAATTCCATCATATTTCAACTGAGCTAAACCAGCTGGAGGAGGTGTTTACTGTGCGGATAACAGGTCTGGCCTGCTTGCTTTTTTTGTTCAATGAAGAGAAATAATATGCTTTTGACAACAAACTGGAACATCTCAAATTGGCTTTCCACATTCATTCATCGTTTTAATATAAAAACAAAATCAAAGGCTGGAAATTAGAAATTAAAAAAATGAAGAAATAATTGCTATTATACTTTATTTGCAATTATGGACCAAACACAGGCGGTGGGACTAGTGTAGGTGGGACATGTTGGTCGGCATGTGCACGTTGGGCCGTAGGACCTGTTTCGAGGCTGTATGACAAGGATCCCGACCTGAAACGTCACCCATTCCTTCTCTCCAGAGATGCTGCCCAAAGATCCTGTAGCGGAGGGATGCTGCCTGCCTGAGTTACTCCAGCATTTTGTGTCTATCTTCAGTTTAAACCAGCATCTGCAGTTCCTTGCTACACATTGACTCTGTTACTGTCTGCAGGTTCAAGGATCTCACTAGTAGAACAGAAAAAAGGTCACTCGCCTGTTTAGTTACAAATAAGATTTATTGGCAAGATAGAGAACAAAAACAATCCCTGTCTCGGTATGCACGGGGCCCATTTGACAGCAGCACACCTCCCTCCCTCCCTGCCTCTCTGCCTCTGTCCGCGGTGCTGATTGCGACCCAGCCCGTCGGTGAACCCTTCTCGTACAAGAACTAACTCGTGGTTTACCGGCGCCTGCCTTTATACCGGCAGAAATCAGTCGTTGAAATAGCTGCCGTTAATTCCTGGCCAATGGTGTCACTTCCAAATTCAAACTGCAACCAATGGCAGGGGCCTGCAACCGAGTGAGCCCCCCAAACCGCTACCGGCTGCAGACTTGTTGCTCAACGCTTTAAACATAGCGCTATCGGCTTGGCGTGCAAAGCTTTATATAAAGTTCTGTCAGTCACCGCGCTATCAGCCATTGAACATAGCACTACCGGCCACAGCGCTGTCAGCCATTGAACAGAGCACTACCGGCCTAAGCATTATCAGTCTTTGAACATAGCACTACCGGCCTCAGCATTATCAGTCTTTAAACATAGCACTACTGGCCACAGCGCTGTCAGCCATGGACTGTTCGCGCAAAACTCTTATTACACTGTCTAATTCCCTATTGAATTAATCTTGCATAATGGTCATGAGCAGAGGGGGATATGAACAGGCTTGCAACTGTTTCACAACATCCATTAGTGGTCTGGCTAGAATCCCAGATTCCTGTTTAACTGGATATCAGTCTACTGTACAAATGGTGATACACTTTACTTTCACTTTGGCTTTCATTGACCTACTTGTTGAAAACAGGCAGCAATTTAAGATTCGATTCTTCCAGTTGAGATCCTGATTATGAGCAGGTCAAGCAGCAACTCTACCGCTGCTCTACTGTGCCGTCTTATGAATAATCATTTTTGAGCACCACTATAAGTTGTTAATGTTCAATGAGCAGTGACACATTACCAGAATAATTGGAAGTGTTCTATTTTATAAAATAATTTATGATATTTAGCATTGTTTGATGAATGCAATTAAATGTTGACACAAGAAACTGCAGATGCTGGTATCTTGAGCAAGACATAAAGGGCTGGAAGTACTCAGCAGGTCAGCAGCATCTATGGAGAGAATGGACAGACAACATTTTTGGTCGGATCCTTCATTAGACTGACAGGAGTAGGGGGGGGAAGCAGGAAAAGAGAGATGAGGGTGAGTCAATGCCTGGTGAGTGATACAGTGGCTTGCAAAAGTATTCATACCCCTTGAACTTTTCCACATTGTGTCACGTTACAACCACAAACGTCAATGTATTTTATTGGGATTTTATGTGATCGACCAACACAAAGTGGTGCATAATTGTGAAGTGGAAGGAAAATGATACATGGTTTCCAAATGTTATTACAAATAAAAAACTGAAAAGTGTGGCGTGCAAAAGTATTCAGCCCCCCTGAGTCAATACTTTGTAGAACTACCTTTCGCTGCAATTACAGCTGCAAGTCTTTTGGGGTATGTCTCTACCAGTTTTGCACATCTAGAGACTGAAATTTTTGCCCATTCTTCTTTGCAAAATAGCTCAAGCTCAGTCAGATTGGATGGAGAGCGTCTGTGAACAGCAAATTTCAAGTCTTGCCAGAGATTCTCAATTGGATTTAGGTCTGGACTTTGACTGGGCCATTCTAACACATGAAAATGCTTTGATGTAAACCATTCCATTTTAGCTCTGGCTGTATGTTTAGGGTCATTGTCCTGCTGGAAGGCGAACCTCCGCCCCAGTCTCAAGTCTTTTGCAGACTCCAACAGGTTTTCTTCCAAGATGCCCTGTATTTGGCTCCATCCATCTTCCCATCAACTCTGACCAGCTTCCCTGTCCCTGCTGAAGAAAAGCATCCCCACAGCATGATGCTGCCACCACCATGTTTCAAAGTGGGAATGGTGTGTTCAGGGTGATGTGCAGTTTTATTTTGCCGCCACACATAGCGTTTTGCATTTAGGTCAAAAACTTCAATTTTGTCTCATCAGACCAGAGCACCTTCCTCCGCATGTTTGCTGTGTCCCCCACATGGTTTGTGGCAAACTGCAAACGGGACTTCTTATGGCTTTGTTTCAACAATGGCTTTCTTCTTGCCATTCTTCCATAAAGGCCCGATTTGTGGAGTGCACGGCTAATAGTTGTCCTGTGGACAGATTCTCCCACCTGAGCTGTGGATCTTTGCAGCTCCTCCAGAATGACCATGGGCCTCTTGGCTGCTTTTCTGATCAATGCTCTCCTTGCCCGGCCTGTCAGTTTAGGTGGACGACCATGTCTTGGTAGGTTTGCAGTTGTGCCATACTCTTTCCATTTTCGGATGATGGATTGAACAGTGCTCCGTGAGATGTTCAAGGCTTGGGATATTTTTTTATAACCTAACCCTGCTTTAAACTTCTCCATAACTTTATCCCTGACCTGTCTGGTGTGTTCCTTGGGCTTCATGATGCCCAAGGAACATTGTTTGTTCACTAATGTTCTCTAACAAACCTCTGAGGCCTTCACAGAACAGCTGTATTTATACTGAAATTAGATTACACACAAGTGGACTCTATTTACTAATTAGGTGACTTCTGAAGGCAATTGGTTGCACTGGATTTTATTTAGGGGTATCAGAGTAAAGGGGGCTGAATACCTTTGCACGCCACACTTTTCCGTTTTTTTTATTGTAAAAAAATTGAAAACCATGTAACCATGACAAAATGTGGAAAAGTTCAAGGGGTGTGAATACTTTTGCAAGCCACTGTAGGTGGATACTGGTGAGGGAGATTCAATTGACAGAGGGGTGAAGATAGTGACAAAGGCTAGAGGTAAAAACAAGACAAAGGGGTGTCAGATAAGAAAAGGGGTAAAATATTAAGCCAGAGGGAGGGATATGGGTGGAAGGGGATGGGAGAGAGGGGAAAAAGGGGGAATAAAACAGGATTCTAAAGGATAGTAAAACACAGGACATAGGCTTACGGTGAAAGTGGAGAGATTTAAGAGGGACCTTTGGGACATCCTTTTCATTGAGAGGGTGATCCTTATAGAAAATGAGCTGCCAGAGGAATTTATAGGAGCAGATACAATTCTGTCTTTCAAAAGACATTGGGCAACACAATGGACATGTGGGTAGAAGGGGTTTGGAGCCCTATGGGTGAAATGCAGGAAAATTGAACTAGCCAACTAGTTAGCATGGACAAGGTGGGCTTAAGGGCCAGTTTCCATGGTGATAGTTCTATGCCACTGCAGAATGCACATTTGAATTTAGCTGCTAAAAAAAAAATCAAACTTCTGTTCACATAACTGTTCTCATTGTAATGCTTCAAAGTAATTACCTTTCTTTAATTCAGCCTTTAATGATTAACCTTCTGAACATACATATATAATTTGATATTCAATCCACTAGATTCTTTTCTGTTGGGTAAAGAGGTTTCTCTGTGAAAAAAACACAGCCATCACTTCATAAGTAATTTCAACCATAAAACCGTCTTGAGTACTACTAGTTGTACAACTAATATTACTCGTGTACTTGGTCTGTAGATCAAGAGTCAAGATAGTCAAGAATGTTAAATTGTCATATGTACCGAAAAGGGAAACATTAAATTCTGATATGCAGCAGAATAACAGGTCCGTAAACACAGTACGCATAGATAATACAATATACATGTTACAATTTTACCGAATGGGGTGATAAGAACTGCATGCAATCGTGATGGATACATCATGACCTCTTGATTAAAGGCAATGCCCAGACCTAATAAAGCAAGCATACCCTATGCATTCTTTATCACTGTATTTACTTGTGTTGCCACCTTCAGGGAGTTGGGGTCTTGAACCCCAAGATCCCTCTGTGCACCAACGTTGTTAAGGGTCATGCCATTAATTGTATATTTTCCCCTTACATTTGATCTCTTTGAATGGCAGTCCCACAATAAAATGTGGAGGAGGATTTAACACTGAACCCTGCTACCAATATGTGGATAGGAAGGTTTTAGAGGGCTATGGGCCAAATGCGGAAGAAAATGTTTGGCATGGAATAGGTGGGCCGATGAGCCTGTTACTGTGAAGTACAGCTCTATGACTATGACTCTACATAGGCTTGTGAAACCTAATGTGAAATAGAGAAGGAGGCTGTCCAATTAAATCAGATAATACTCCACATGAGTAGAATCGAGCTAAGCTCAAGTACCTGTAGGTACTCAAGTCCGTGATGTAGTGCAGTAATAAAATACCCAATCATGTTTATCATGTGGATTTGAGAGAAGTTTCAAGCATAGGCTATTTCAAGCATAGGACATTGGCATTTGTAGACCATTGTCTTTCTTGTAATTGTAATTGTAAAGTGTGGTCCCTCCCAGAGGAGATAACAGATACCCAAGTGTTGGTGTAAGTATTGGAGAGATTTACAGTCCCTGCAAGTATTGAGTGAAATGGCCAGTGGACATTGATTAGTTTCCAAAGGCTTGTGGACCCCTTTAGCTGAAAGAAATTGCTGGCAAAACGGTTGGATTGTTATTAGGCAATACTGGACCATTTCTGCATAGGTATTTATGTTTAGAAAAGCTGAGTACAGAGGGTGGCACATTGGCGCAGCTGGTAGAGCAACTGCCCATCTCAGAAACCTGGGTTCGATCCTGACCTCGGGTGCTGTCTGTGTGGAGTTTGCATGTTCTCCCAGTGATCATGTGGTTTCATCTGACACCCCAAAGACGCATAGGTTTGTAGGTTCATTAGCCTCTGTAAAATTGCCCCTTGTGTGTTGGAAGTGGATGCAAAAGTGAGATAACATAGAGCTAGTGTGAATGGGTGATAGATAGTCAGCGTGGACTTAGTGGGCTGAAGAGCCTTTTTTTCCAGGTTGTATCTTTAAACTATGCTAAACTAAGAGTTAAACCTTCCATATTATCACTATCTGTAATGAATAGACTGTTGTCACCCTTCTAACACCAACATAGAATTGAGAACAAAAGCTGATGTGAATGAAAAAAAAAATATTCATACTAATCTGCTTTATTTAACTCCATTGCAAGCATAACTATTCCAGTAATGGAATCGATTCCTCACGTTGCAGGAATTTTGAGAAAAAATAACAGTTGGTTAGCTCTGTTTTCTGACACTGTAATAAAACATGGCACAGTATTGGTCTTGCCGTTCATATTCCAGAACCAGGAGTCATATAACTTTTCTCCAACTTTTTCAAGTAATTCAATTATTCACTTAATTGATTTGTAATTATTATCTCTGGCCACATTTTGTCCATCTCAACTGCACAGTGACTTGTGTAATTCCCTGAAGAGAAAGATTAGTTTGATTCCTGGTTTGGAAGCTTGATCAAAGGAGTTCATAAGTTCATAAGTGATCGGAGCAGACTCTGCCATTCAATCATGGCTGATCTATCTCTCTCTCCTAACTCCATTCTCCTGCCTTCTCTCCATAACCCCTGACGCTCGTAGTACTGTAACCACACTTGGGAACTGTGATGATTTGTCATCTGTCCCTTCGTGCCGCCATGCCTTCCCAATCTGGAAACATTGAGGAATTATCAAACATTGCATTAAATCCGAAAATTACTGCATCTGGTGTGCTCCATCTCATTTTATAATTTATGATTTGCAATATTCACTAATTAAGAAAATATACAATATTAAATCAAAATATGAATAACCACCTCTGTATCAATAGACGATGGTTACCAGCAAAACATTCATACGTTTTGCTTGCAAGTAATTGTGGTAAATGTACATGTTTTTTTTGCCTGTTGCAGGAATTCAAAATAGAAAGTTCAAAGTCTACAAAGGCCTAATATCTTGAATTATATCACAGATAAAAGAGATACCCGTGCTAAATCTTACGAAGGGCATAGATCGGATAGACAGACAATCTATCTAGTTGGGCACACTTTGATTATTTTCTCTGGAGTTTTGGAAACCTGATAGAAAAGTATAACATTTTGAGAGGTATAGATAGGATGGACAGTCAGAACCTTTCTCCCAGAGAGGAAATGTCAAAGGCGAGAGGGCATAGCTTTAAGGTGAGAGGGGCAAAAGCTTAAAGGAGATGTGCGGGTACGTTTTTTTTTACACAGAGAGTAGTGAGTACCTGGGAAGTGTTTCCAGGGATGATGGTGAAGGCAGATACATTGGTGACATCTAAGAGGCTTTTTAGATAAGCACATGGATATGCAGGGAATGGAGGGATATTGATTACATGCAGGACGAGGAGATTCCTTTAGCTTAGCAATATGTTTGGCATGGATATTATGGGCCAAAGGGGCCTGTTCCTGTGTTCTGCGTTCTATGATATTTTACATTGACATTTCATTTAAACATCGTCGTATTCAATGGGAATGTTTTCTGATTTTGTTCTATGGCAATTTAAGTTCCGTCTTTAAGCAAATGAACAGGTTTGTGCTATCATTAGTGGTAGTAATACAGATTACCGTTGAATGCTAATATAGGCACTTAGAATTGATGGAGGTGAAATGTTCTCAAATAAAGGGTATACGTCACCAATGCATTCCAACAAACGTAGCAGTGCTTTTAAGATGATATCTAATCATTCAATAATAGCAGTTCAGCTTGAACCGGTGCTGTGCCACGATGACTATTTGCATGATCAGATCAAAAGAGCTAATTAGTGAAAGCTTTTACCACATTCACCTTAATGACTTTCTGCAGTAATTCAATCTGATCAAAGACTCTTAACACACTTCACACAAAAATGAACACATTTATGTAGTGTTCTGTTCCTTGATTGTGATTCAGGCAATAAGCCACATTTATTTGTAATGAACATTAAAAACTCACCAAGCTAAGAGTAAACAACTCCAGTTTTAATCAGAATTTAGCACTGAAGGATTGAATGAAGATGAGATGGGTTGAGTGTTTGGGTTAGTTTATGACCCAGGCTTGGTTCACATTTATGGATAGCAACACTGCTGTTACTTTATAATAGAGAGTCATAGAGTGACACAGTGTGGAAACAAGCCCTTCGGCCCAACGTGCCCACACCGGCTAACATGTCCCAGCTGCAATAATCCCACCTTCCTGTGTTTGGTTCATATCCCTCGAAACCTGTCCTATCTATGTACCTGTCTAACTGTTTCTTAAACGTTGGAATAGTCTCAGCCTCAACTCCTCTGGCAGCTTGTTCCATACACCCACCACCCTTTGTGTGAAAAAGTTACCCCTCTGATTGTTAGTAAATCTTTTCCCCTTCACCTTAAACCTACGTCCTCTAGTCCACAATTCACCTACTCTGGGCAAGAGACTTTGTTGATCTACCCGATCTATTCTCTCATGATTTTATACACCTCTATAAGATCACCCCTCATCCTCCTGTGCTCCAAGGAATAGAGTCCCAGCCTACTCAACCTCTCCCTACAGCTCAGACCTTCTAGTCCTGGCAACATCCTCATAAATCTTCTCTGCCTTTTCCTGCTTGATAATATCTTTCCTATAACATGGTGCCCAGAACTGAACACAATACTCTAAATGCAGTCTCACCAACGTCTTACACAACTGCAACATGACCTCCCAACTTCTATGCTCAATACTCTGACTGATGAAGGCCAATGTACCAAAAGCCTTTTTGACCACCTCATCTACCCGTGACTCTACCTTCAAAGAACCATGCACCTGCACTCCTAGATCCCTCTGCTCCACAACACTACCCAGAGCCCCACCATTCACTGTGTAGGTCCTGCCCTTGTTAGACTTCCCAAAATGCAACACTTCACATTTCTCTGTATTACATTCCATCAACCATTCCTCAGCCTACCTGGCCAATTGATCAAGATCCTGCTGCAATTTTTCACAACCATCTTCACTATCTGCAAAACCACCCATTTTTGTATCATGAGCAAACTTGCTAATCTTGCCATGTATGTTCTCATCTAAATCATTGATGTAGATGACAAACAGTAACAGGCCCGGCACTAGTCACAGGCCTCCAGTCTGAGAAGCAACCTTCCTCGATCACACTCTGTTTCCTTTCTTGAAGGCAATTTTCTATCCATTCAGCTATCTCCTTGGATCGCATGCGATCTAACCTTCAACAGCAGTCTACTATGCGGAACCTTGTTGAATAATGATAACATTTAAAATTAATAATAACAAAAAATCCATGCTCTCCCCATTTGAAGAATAGCGAAATAAATAAAATCTTTTGCAGCAATCTTTTTCAGTGTGATTTTTTTTGTGCAGACCAACTTTAAAACAAAAATGGGCAAGCAACCCACAAATACAGTTTGTGATGGTACTACCACTAGCTGAGGAAAGGCATGAGTAGCTAATCTTTAACTTGATTGCAACAATACTATCTTAATTGGGATTGGAGTTGTAATATTTGACTGTCTCAAGGAAAACTGGAGAAACATGCCAGTGACAACATTTACAATGGTCTTATACAAGTCCACCACTGATTTTTCAGCACGCTTAGTTCCAGAGCCTTTCCCGATTATCCGTTTTGCCAGCAAAACAGAGGTCATGGCCTCTGAGAGGAGTCCAACGGTACTAGAACGGTCCGCCTTGGCCACGGGACAGATTGGCGTGGAAGTCCCGATGAGGATGAGATCAGGCGCCTCACCCAGCCATGGTGCCACATTTCCTGGGCGACTTCCATGGGGGGGATTTCAAGTGTGCTGTCGTAATTTTGTCCGTCTTAAAGGATGTGCTGGACCGCCAGTTGCCGGAAAATTTGTAGTGGACCTGTACATAAAATTGCATTGAATTCCTATTTAATATTATAGTTTCTAGACCGGCAGGTAATAGTTCACTCCTTGAACTTCCAATGTGCATCTGCTTTGCCTGACTCTTCTGCAACCAAAGAAAGATCATGCCATCAGGAGATGTTTCTTTAGATGAATTACCTGCACCAGAAATTCCAGACTTGCGTTGACATGGTTAAAACCAAGGATTTTGAATAGTTTGTTTGAACTGAGAATCAAAAGGGATTGTAACACATTTAAAATGGAAGGGATAATGTAGAACGGCGGGAAGGGAAAACCAAAGCAATCCAAGGAAAATCTAAGAATGACAGGAGATAGAGTAAAATTAAAATCCATTTATTGTGCAAGAGTAAAACAGGACTGTAGACAAAGCAAATTCCGCAGTAATAAAGTGGCAAAGTTCATAACAAAAGATTTGATAATTTTTATAAAATGAAGCAGATTTTAATGTGCTCTCAGTTTGTCTGGAGTCTTGCTATTTGTCACACAGGAGCCAATTGTACAAAGTAAGCATCTATATAAAGAGGAAAACAAGTCTCTGGAGTTGTAACAGCAGCATCTAGAAAACACAATTTGAAAATATAAATTGTATAAAAATAAATAGCTTTGAAAGGAAGCTTAAAAATACCTACACTCCTTCATTGAAGGTAAGAAACTTCAGGTACTCTATATACAATATTGGAATGCTACATCTGAATTTAATTTTAAAATCTTCTATAAAATGTACACACTTGTGTGGGATGTATATTAAACTATTACAGACTGTACCTTAATTATTAAATTATAGTTACTATGATTACAGGTTTGTTGGCTTTGCAATGGCCAACTTGTCGAGAGTTAAATCTGGAGTAGCAGCACAGGAAGAAACAACAATTACAGTATGTTAGCCCGACATCTGAGAGGCAACATTCTTAGCATCAACTGAGGTAGACAGCTCTCTGGCAAAATAACAAAGATAAACAGTGGTATTTACTGTCGTAATCTATCAAATGACTCTACTTTGTTGACCTACTTGGTCAGTTAGTGCATTTTCTTCTTCTATCTATGGCTACACAATCTGAAACTAAACAAGCTCGTGTCCAGTTAACAACCAGCTATCAGCTACATCACTTTCCACAGATAAAAGTAGCCAACTTTAACATTCCTGCTGGAAGCACTCTTTGGTTATGGGCTGGAGCTGTTTGAAAGGGTCACATTTATCCTCCTCTACTGTGTCGCCGGTGTATTCGACGCACAGCACGCTGCGCTTTTGTTCTCCCTTGCCGCACGTTCTGGAGCAGGGGGACCAAGGCCCGAGTTGCCAGAGTGGACATGGCATGTCAGCACAGGGTCTGATGTCTTCCGGCCTCAACTCCCTGTCACAGTCCAGGGACATGTTGCCATCATTGTCCTTGCACTCCACGTTTCTCCTCTGCCAGCCAGATCCGCAGCTACGAGAACATTCTGACCATTCTCCGGGAGTGTACTGCGAGAAGCTGGCTTGCTTGACAGCATTGAGGGATTTCTTGGCGGATTTGGCTTTCTGCTTGCTGAACAAGACATCAGTGGGGATGAAGAAACTGTACTTCACCCTGGGGGGCAGCGTATCTGTTGCGATGGAAAGCAACTGGATTGATAACGGCTCCTGCAACTTTTTGAAGCTCTGAATTCTTTCCAGAGTGGTGGAAGAGCCGCTGTACTTGAGTATAGCCCCTCCAATTGGAATATCCTGCTCCACTGTGATCACAGAGTAATCTCCGTTCAGGATGTACGTATCATCTAGCAACTTCACCGCCAGGTAATTGCCATCATGTTTCACTCCTTTGTGACTCCGTTGCTTTATGTCAATATTGGTTGCTCCAGCAGGGATGGTAACAATGTCATTGTAGCCATACCTAGGAAGATAAAGCTTCACTGTTAAATGTATTAAAAGTGATATATGAATAAAAATATTGAAAAAAATGCAATAAATAAAAGTTTGCATTCATAAGTTGTAGGGATAGAATTAGGCCATTTGGCCCATCGAATCTACTCCACCATGAAATCATGGATGATCTCTGCCTCCTACTCCACAGAGAATGTGGATTATTCTCACATTCTCACAGAGAGTGGTGAGTCTGTGGAATTTTCTGCCTCAGAGGGCGGTGGAGGCAGGTTCTCTAGATGCCTTCAAGAGAGAGTTAGATAGGGCTCTTAAAAATAGCGGAGTCAGGGAATATGGGGAGAAGGCAGGAACGGGGTACTGATTGGGGATGATCAGCCATGATCACATTGAATGGCAGTGCTGGCTCGAAGGGCCAAATGGCCTACTCCTGCACCTATTGTCTATTGTCTGTCTAATCCCATTTTCCTGCCTTCTCCCCATAGCCCTTGACGCCCGTTCTAATCAAGAATTTGTCTATTTCTGCCTTAAAAATATCCACTTACTCGGCCTCTAAAGCCCTCTGTGGCAATGAGTTCCACAGATTAACTACCCTCTTGACTAAAGAAGTTGACAAGAAATGCTCTCAACCCAATAAATAGTCCGGCAATACTCTCTCTGTTGCAATATTTTGAGCATTTTTAAATGTCGTTGACACATTCAAAAACGGTGTTTAAAAAATCAGATAATTAGTATGCATTTGCAGAAATTAAACGCAATCTGCAGGCAAATTTTGTTAGTTAAATATGGAGCTATCAATATTTGATTTACAATCTCAACCTAAAGCCTTTGTCTTTCCCTTTTCTTTCCTGTTTTACGTTTTAAAGATTGAATGAATCTCTTCTCGGGTATAAACCTTTTGTCCCTATTTTTCTTATCAACAGCGTTCAATTGCATCTTTTCCAAAACTTGAGTTATTTTCCAACAATGGGGCCCCTGGAATACCAAGTGTGGTTTAATATTTCTTTTCAACTTGTTTAGCATCAAGGACCTGGCATTAAAATATATGAACCTCACAATCACATTGTAATTTTCAAGGATAATCCCATTCACGCTCATCTCATAGCTATTACTTGGCAGGTCATTTGATCCATCAGGTATGTGCTAGCTCCCAGAGAAATACATACACATCCATTTTAGATCTCCTGATCTCCCTGTAGCCTCATCACTCATTTTCGTAAGCCAACACCTCATCGTTGATTTTTATTACACTTATCTACGCCAAAGGTGTAATTCAAATTTGTTAATCAACCTGCCAGCACGGTTTTGGGATGTGGGAGGAAACTTGATTTCATGGGGACAATCGAACCTGGATCTTCATGAGACAGCTGTACTAACTGCTGCACCATTGTGCTTTTTGCATATCTATATCTGCATTTCTCGGTCTCTGTTCCACCACTCATCTCTGATCATTCAGAATACAAATTTGTTTGCTGTTCTTTTTAGTTTTGTTTAGTATAGCTTGGAAAGCTGGTACTTCAGCTCACCGAGTCCGTGCAGACCAGCGATCCCCGTCCATTTGCACTATCTTACAGACTAGGGATAACTTACTATTTTTTAACCAAAGCCAATTAATCTGTGGAATTCTCTGCCTCAGAGGAGGCCGGTTCTCTGGATACTTTCAAGAGAGAGCTACAGTGGCTTGCAAAAGTATTCATACCCCTTGAACTTTTCCACATTTTGTCACGTTACAACCACAAACGTCAATGTATTTTATTGGGATTTTATGTGATAGACCAACACAAAGTGGTGCATAATTGTGAAGTGGAAGGAAAATGATACATGGTTTCCAAATTTTATTACGAATAAAAAACTGAAAAGTGTGACGTCTCATCAGACCAAAGCACCTTCCTCCACATGTTTGCTGTGTCCCCCACATTGCTTGTGCCAATCTGCAAACGGGACTTCTTATGGCTTTGTTTCAACAATGGTTTTCTTCTTGCCACTCTTCCATAAAGACACGATTTGTGGAGTGCACGACTAATAGTTGTCCTGTGGACAGATTCTCCCACCTGAGCTGTGGATCTCTGCAGCTCCTCCAGAGTTACCATGGGCCTCTTGGCTGCTTCTCTGATCAATGCTCTCATTGCCCAGCCTGTCAGTTTAGGTGGACGGCCATGTCTTGGTAGGTTTGCAGTTGTGCCATACTCTTTCCATTTTCGGATGATGGATTGAACAGTGCTCCGTGAGATGTTCAAAGCTTGGGATCTTTTTTTATAACCTAACTCTGCTTTAAACGTCTCCACAACTTTATCCCTGACCTGTCTGGTGTGTTCCTTGGGCTTCATGATGCTGTTTGTTCACTAATGTTCTCTACCAAGCCTCTGAGGCCTTCACAGAACAGCTGTATTTATACGGAGATTAGATTACACACAAGTGGACTCTGTTTACTAATTAGGTGACTTCTGAAGGTAATTGGTTGCACTGGATTTTATTTAGGGGTATCAGAGTAAAGGGGGCTGAATACTTTTGCACACCACACTTTTCAGTTTTTTATTTGTAAAAAAATTTGATAACCATGTATCATTTTCCTTCCACTTCACAATTATGCGCCACTTTGTGTTGGTCTATCACATAAAATCCCAATAAAATACATTTACGTTTGTGGTTGTAACGTGACAAAATGTGGAAAAGTTCAAGGGGTATGAAAACTTTTGCAAGCCACTGTATATAAGGCTCTTAAAGATAGCAGAGTCAGGGGATATGGGGAGAAGGCAGGAATGGGGTACTGATTGTGGACGATCAGCCATGATTATATTGAATGGCGGTGCTGGCTCGAAGGGCCGAATGGCCTACTCCTGCACCTATTGTCTACTGTCTATTGTCTATTGTCTAACCTACAAACCTGTGCAAGAAGGAACTGCAGATGCTGGTTTAAATCGAAGACAGACACAAAAAGCTGGAGAAACAGCGGGTCAGGCAGCATCTCCGGAGAAAAGGACCAGGTGACGTTTCAGGTCGACGCCCAAAATGTCACCTGTTCCTTTTCTGCAGAGATACTGCCTGACCCACTGAGTTACTCCAGCTTTTCGTGTTTAACCTACAAACATGTTTGCCTTTGGAGCATGGGAGGAAAGCGGAGCACCCGGAGGAAACCCAAGCAGCCACAGGGCAAATGCACAAACTCCCTACAGACAGCACCCATAGTTAGGTTCAAACCCGGGTCTCCAGCGCCACAAGGCAGCAAATCTACCGTTGCGCCACTTTGCTGCCTCTTGTTCATATTGCATACCATACAACTCAACAGGCAATCATCCAGCCTGATGCGTACAGAGCTATAGGTAGAAACGGACGTACTTGAACTTGTTCAGGGAGCCAAGTATTTTCCTGCACGTTGAGCTGTTGCCTCCACAGACAGCACACTTGTCAAATTTCTTGCTGGATCCTATAACGTGATCACAGCCAGCCTTCACACACTGACCGTGGACACATACCGACGTGGTCTCTGGAGCACATGGAGTGCCATCAATCACCTGCAACACCAAGAATTGACCAAAATTAGGTTTCATTTCACAGTGCCCAACGTTTGGCTATTAATACAAGCATCCTGATATAAAGGAGTGGTTCACAAGTGGTTCTTCCATTCTCACGTGTACCAAGGCACAGTGAAATTAAATGTTTACATGCAGATCGGTTTGATTATTGTAATACATAGATACAATCTGTGGTGAAGTAAGAATTCAAGTAAGAATTTCATTGTTCTATCTGGGACATATGACAATAAAACACTCTTGACTATACGTATGAGTCGCCAAGTTTTGTTGCCATTTCACGGTCCCGGCTACAGCTAGTTATAAAGGCCCATTGCACCCGTTGCCTCCATCCAGTCATCCCACAAACCGTCGTCCCTCTCCTCACCAGGTGAGATGTTTGATGGGGGTTGGTGGGGCAGGGGTGGGAGGGAGACTGGCAAACGTTTTTAACTATGAATGTGCCCTGATCCAATACCCCCAGGGTATTAAAGAGATCCTTCATAAAATTTCAATTTGATGGCAGCAAGGCCACCAGCATACTCAAGGACCAGTCTCACCCCAGTCGCTCCCTCTTCTCCCTTCTCCCTTCTCCCATCAGGCAGGAGGTACAGAAGTAAACGTACACCTCCAGATTCAGGGACTCTTTCTTCCTAGCTGTTATCAGGCAACTGAACCATCCTCTCACCAACTAGAGAGCGGTTCTGACTTCCCAGCCACCACATTGGAGACCTTCACACTATCTTTAAGTGTACTTTACTGGACTTTATCTTGCACTAAATGTTATACCTTTTATCCTGTATATGCACACTGTGGACGGCTACATGTGTATTGCCGACTGGATGGAATGCAACTAAAAGCTTTTCACTGTAGCTCAGTACACATGACAATAATTAACTAAACTAAACTAATTTACAGACCACATTGATGGAATCTAGAGCCCATACTCCTGGTATGCTTTAGCAGCGTGGAGAAGCATATTCTTGCATTACAAAAAGAATTGGCATGTTCAAGATAAATAAAAGTCATTTTCTTTTGAGATATTTCAAGGGATGGACAACTTATTTTTAAAAATCCCCCCCAAAATGTTTTAACACACAGAATCCAGAGAATTTTGTCATTATGATTTTTTCAATAGAGAAATTATCCCAGCAAGCAATTTCAAGTAGTCGTGCGGTTTTAAAAACAAAGTCCACTCTAAATAAAGAACTGGAAAAGCCACTTAACTAGCTACTAAATTAATCAGTCCCGACATAAATTAGACCATTCTAAAGATTTGAAAGACTGCTCATCTCAACTGTTTGGCTACTGAAGTTAGGAGCAAGGAGGTAGGATGAAATGTTTGTTCTAACATTGCCCTGTTCTTTAGATATCTTACTTCCGCCAACGACTCCAGTGGGCAAAATGACGCTCATTAATAGGTTTTGCTGCGGAGTGACTCAACTTTCCAGCCCTGGAAGGGTTATTTTGCCCCCGTTTTTCAGCTTTCGTGAGGACTTTTCCAATCAGATCTGCCCACAAAGCTTTTCACCGCACACTTAAAATACTCTCCTTACACAAGCTATTTTTGACTTGGAGTAGAAACAGTGGCAGAGATGCCAGCCACCCCGTGTGTGGTGCTTCCGGTGGTTACCTCATGACATTTGGGACTCCCTTGCAACGAGGAAACCCAGGAATTTTTACTGTGCTGATCCCAGGGATTTGTTGACTGCGTTCCAGGATTCAGCTCCTGGCACCTCAAGGACTCTGCAGGCGAAATGCCAAACATCCGCAGATGTCACAGCACTTATGGCTGGAAAAATCTGCCCACTGCACTCTCGGGCTTCTCAAATGTTGAAGAACGTTTGTCAAAGTCGGAGACACTCATTCTCTTTGACAGCCAACAAACGTGGTGGCGAGAGTTAACTGGCGCACAATACCGTTTCAGTGGGATTTACAGTCAGAAGAATTGCTGAGATTGGAGCAAGCTTCCTTGTGAAGGACCATAATATCATAAGACATAAAGAGTAGAATTAGGGTATTCAGCCCATTGAGTCTACCTCACCATTGAATCATGGCTGATCTAACTTTCCTTCTCAACCCCCGTCTCCCTGTAAACTTTGACGCTGTTCCTACTCACGGTGGCGCAGCGGTAGAGTTGCTACCCTACGCCATCAGAGACCCGGGTTTGATCCTGACTTTGGGTGCTGTCTGTACGGTGTTTGTACATTTTCCCTGTGACCATGTGGGTTTTCTCTGGGTGCTCTGGTTTCCTCCCACACTCAAATGACGTACTGATTTGTAGGTTAATTGGTTTCGGTAAAATTGTAAATTGTCCCTGGTGTGTAGGATAGTGCTAGTGTACAGGGTAATCGCTGGTTGGTGAGGTCATGGTGGGCCAAAGGGCCTGTTTCCACGCTGTATCTTTAAAGTCTAAAGTCTAAGGTCATCTTTCCGTGTTGTCTGACCCGTTGAGTTACTCCCGTAATTTGTGTCTTTCCTTCAAATCTATCTGTGATATCAAGCTATAAAAACAGGCCACGTTAGATGCCTCCATGAAATACTAATTTGTTGACATTTTAAATGCATATTAATATTAGAAAGAAATATTGAGGAGTTAAGGCAAATTTTCAGAACTTGAAAATAGACACAGAAAGCTGGAGCAACTCAGCAGGTCAGAAAGCATCTCAGGAGAAAAGGAATAGGTGACGTTTCGTGTCGAGACCCTTCTTCAGACTTGACATTTCAAGTTACAAATATTGCATAACGTTTGCAAACACTAAAGACATTGAACATTTTGTAGTTAGCTATGTATAATTAGTTTTCTAAGTGTCTTTGAAAAAAACAAGTGTTTTTACAATGTGAAATTAGTGTCTCCAAAAGTAATTAAATGCAAGTACCACAATATAGTTAAAAACCTTAGATTGATCAGATTAAATCTACATGATGCCAAATGTATGAATCCTAGATATAACTCATCCAAAGTACTAAACAAAGCAGAACACTGACTGCAGGGCCATTATTCTTGCCAATTGAGGAATATTTAATTAAACCCAAAAAAAACTATTTGAGATCGTTTCAAACTCAACTGTCCACAGTTGTGCAGAGAGAACCAGTGCTATCCAAATTCATTTTATTTTGCAGGGAGAGGAATTCTTGAGCAGGTTTATCGAAAACTTTGACTGGTGATCGATTTATTGTTGTCACGTGTACTGAGATACTGTTGGCATGCTATTCATTGAGAGTAATGTGGGCCATTTGCGGGCAAATGGACCTAGCTTAGATGGGGCATCTTGGGCGCCATGGGTGAGTAGGACGGACGAAGGGCCTGTTTCTGTGTTGGATGACTATAGCTCTATACACGAGTACAGCCAAATACAAAAGTACAACAGGTGGTACAAAGAGAAAAATACCACCCTGCAGAATAAAATGTTACAGTACTATAATAAACAAAATAAACAAAAAAAGTTATATCTATATATATATAGATATGTGTGTGTGTGTGTGTGTATATATATGTGCGTGCGTGTATGTATGTGTCTGAAGAAGGGTCTCGATCCGAAACAACACTCATTCCTTCTCATCAATTTAGAATGCTGCCCCACCCACTGAGTTACTCCAGCATTTTGTGTCCAACCACACACACACACACTATATATATATATATATATATATATATATATATATATATATATATATATACACACACACACATACATACATAAAACCAACAAACAATAATAGTGTAAAAAGACAGAGTTACAGAGAAAATGCAGATTAAAAAGTGCAAGGTTTCCACTGGTAGGTGGGGCAATCGGGACTACACTTTTATCTTCGGAGAGGTCCGTTAAAAAGTCTGATAACAATTAATTCATGGTATGGGGCGAGTAAGTTCCCATCAACACAGCTGGAAATCTCCTGGCTGGAAATAGGGTTACACTGACAGACCTCGTTATGTTTTGGGATTATAACAGAGTCACTGATACTATAGGTTGGTAGTTCTGATCTTTGCTTCGAACCTCCTGACCCAACGTGTTGTGTGGGTCTTCACATAGAGCATGGCTGGCTCTACCCTCAGCAATCTTGGCTTAGGTGCAGAGGAGGGCAATTGTTCTAGCTACTGTTGAACCATGCGTTGCCCTCTTGACTGTGTGATCTGACCAGCTCTAATGCATGCTGGTGCAATTCCAGCGTATAATATGGTTATTGCGGGTTTTATTATAAAGTAATATATGTTAGAAACATTAATTAATGGTGTATAACACAATGCAATATTTTATCAAGATGGGATTTTATCAGGGATGGCACGGTGACTCAGCAGTAGAGTTCCTGCCAAACAGCGGCAGAGATCCAGGTTCGATCCTGACTACGGGTGCTGTCTGTACGGAGTTTGTATGCTTTCTCTGTGATTGCATGGATTTCCCCCGAGTGCTCCAGTTTCCTCCCACTCTCCAAAGATGTACAGATTTATAGATTAATTGGCTTTGGTGAAAATTTGCACATTTTCCCTATTGAGTAGGATAGTGCTAGTGTACGGGGTGATCGCTAGTTGACGCGGTCTCGGTGGGCCGAAGGGCCTGTTTGCGCACTGTATCTCTAAAGTCCAAAGTCTATCACACGAGGCGACAGTAATAACCAACACAAACATTATTTTTAGTTAAAACAAAGTAAAACAACCGGTCATTTGTGAACAATAATTGCAACAGTTCACTGTCATTAAGTCATGGGGGTTCTGACTATAGTAAGATGATAGAAAATCTCAAATTAGAGTCATAGTCAGTTACACAGCATGGAAAAAGGCCCTTAGGCCCAACGCAAACCAACATGCCCCAAGGTAATCCAGTAAAACAATTCAAAATGACAATGCTGGTGGACTTTGTGAATTATAAGTAAAAAGTTAGAGAAAACTATATACTACAAATGCTAGAATTTGGAAATATAAGAATCAAAACTTGCATTCAGCAAGTTGGGTGATATCTGTGGAAAGACAGATTTTGTCTGAATTACTGAGTGTTTCCAGTATTTTCTGTCTTAGAGTCAGATCTAAAGTGGTACTTACTTTGGGTTCAAAGACATTAAATTCACTTCTCCCTCTGACGTGGCAGAACAGTTTACAGCGATCTCTTGGGGAAACTCCCGAGTATTTGGGTATCCATTTAACCGTATTGCCAACCAACTCTTTGTAATTCCAGCTGTTGTACTTTTCACACTGCTCCTCTCTGAAGCTCTTACCTAATGCAAAGTAAAGATCACAAATTAATTTGTTGATGCTACTTTGGTAGCATTTTTAAATGAAAGTTCTTTATTTTATAAATACGGGTCCACCACTGATTTTCCAGCACCTCCTTTAATCCGGATAACTTCATGAGAGTGCACTTGAAGTGAACCCCTCCCCCACCCCCCACCCCAACAATGTGGTGCCTAGGCCTAGTGAGGCGGCTGATCTAGACCTCATCGGGACTTCTGCGGCCGATCGGCAGGCCGAATTTGCCCCCTGTGGCCAGGACTCTGGAACTCCGGCCCAGCCTGAGCCGGCAGATCTGTTCCCGTAGCCAATATCCAAGGCAGACTTTGCAGGCCGGTATCTCGGGCCTTCGGCAGCTCAGGCGGAACCTAAGAATGCCGTTGGATTACTCTCGGAGGCTGTGACCTCTGTTGGCACGGCAAAACAGATAATCCAGAAAGGCTCTGGAACCAAAGATGCCGGAAAATCGGTGGTGGACCCGCATTTTGTTTATTGCAATGTGACTTGGGTCCAAATTGCTAAATTCTTAGTAGCTTTCAGAGTATTTCAAATATCCACTTGTACTTCTGTAAGAAACAATTGGTCGTTCCAACCTCCAATAAAATACAAAACCCGATCAAAAGGCAAATTTACGGCATAATTTAGGAACATCCATCTCTCGTAGAGTCATAGAGTGGTACAGTGTGGAAACAGGCCCTTTAACCTAACTTGCCCACACTGGCCAACATGTCCCAGCTACTCTAGTCTTTCGGCCTACTGAGTCTGCACTGGCCATTGATCACCTGTTCACACTAGTTCTACATTATACCACTTGTGCATCCTGCACACCAGGGAGAATTTACGAAAGCCAATTAACCTACAAACCTGCAAGACGTTTGGTTGTGGGAGGAAGCCAGGGAGCATCCAGACAAAGGTCAGGTGGTCACGGGGAGAAGGTACAAACTCCATGCAGACAGCACCTGTTGTCAGGATTGAACCCGGGTCCCTGGCACAGTGAGGCAGCAACTCTACCCCTGCGCCACTGTGCTTGAAGGCGATGTGTGGAACAATAATCACGTTGTTAGGGAGGACGCCTATTTGTACTTCTAGGCTGCACATTTTATCTTTGCAACTTACAGCTGAGAGTTCACAATACCAAGCCATACTGATATCCTTACACAGGTTCTGAACTGATCACAAAGGGGTGCACTCACCATTATTGCTCGGACAATCTTGTGTGTTGCAGGATCGGTAACGCTTGCGTTGCCCTTCGCAATATTTCCCACCGTTCTGGGGAACTGGCTCGTCGCATTCTCTGAATGAAAACTGCACGCCCCCGCCACAAGTTCTGGAACATTCTCCCCATGGGCTCCAGGAACCCCAGTTTCCCTGAACAGCAACCTGCAAAAGATGCAAAAACTCAGGTGGGCCACAAGAAGACCTCGGGTAACAGTATTTAAACTATTTCTATTCCATAAATCGATTTGTAATCAAACCTCATTTGCACACAGTCTTGAGAAACCACACGGCAGTTCCAAATTTCTGCTGACTTGTTTTAAATACCACAATTAACACGACACTTCATTCCTGCAAGCTCCATGCTGTTGGAAGGAACTGCAGATGCTAGTTTATACCGAAGGTAGACACAAAATGTTGGGGTAACTCAGCGCGACAGGCAGCATCTCTGGATAGAAGGAATGGGTGCCGTTTTGGGTCGAGACCTTTCTTCAGACCCTTCAGAGATGTGGCCTGTCTGGCTGAGTAGTTGGGCCATTCTGGACACATCCTGCCCTGAAGGCTCTGATGAAGAACCTCTCTGGTGCCCAAAGAGCACCGTCTACAGTCACTGGAAGATGAAACTCGGAAGTGGCTTGCCAATGCCCATGAGCCTGACCACTTCTTCCAATTCAATTTGCACCTTTCCATGCAAAGTTAAACTTTTCCACCATCCATCTATTTCTGCCACACTACTATCAATTCTGTGGAACTGTCCGAGGGAAGTACGTCTCTAAATAAGTAATGACCAGTACTAATGTCAGATAAACACATTTGTAATTAAATAGATAAAATCTGATTCATGAAGAAAAATATTTGCTGGATCTGAGCAAAGCCAGCAATTATTATCCGTCCTCAACAAAGTGAGGTCACACTTGGAGTATCGTGTTCTATTTTGGCCAAAGATCCTATAGCAAGCAAGATAGCCCACTCGACGAAAAATACGTAGTAGGGTCATGGGCAGATTCATGGGAAATCTTCGGCCCCATTTCCGTTTCTGCACTCCTATCCAAGATCCTATAGCAACTGGAATCTCCATGTTGCTATTATTTTAACAAATACCGCAGTTGGGAACAGTGTGATCAAATAAATTGCAGAGTGCAAGTTTAATACAAACATCCACTCAAACACAGCACATGAGCCATTTTAAAGTAAAAAAAATTTAAACTTAAAAAGAAGAAAATTAAAATAAAACATTAAAAAAAGAAAATTAACAGAATTATATTTTATTGACATAATAGAATTATGAATAATGGGCCTAACACTATATCACACACGCAAACTGTTCCCACGCAACGCTGATTACACTGCGAAGGGGATTTACAAAGTCAAGTCGGGTCGGGTTACTGAAATGGCTGACGAAAAGACTGGCTTTCCACTCCGTAGCGTACTACAGGTAAGGCCCATTGGTTTTCGCAGGAATGCACTATCTTGCTTGCTATAGGATCTTTGGTTTTGGCCACTCGGATATACGAGGGATGTTATTAAGCTAGATAAAATGCAGAGAAGATCTACGATGATGTTGCAAGGATTCGCGTGTCTCAGCTATAGGGAGAGATTGGTCCAGGCTAGGAATTTATTCCTTGGATTGTAGGGGTGATCAAGTAGAGCTGTATAAAATCACAAGGTGAATATGCCCAGAGGTCTTTTTCCCAAGAAGGGGAATTCAATAACTCAAGGTCATAGGTTTAAGATGAGAGGGAAAATATTTAACAGGAACCAAGGGGAATCTTTTTGCACGTAGAGGATGGTGTGTGTGTGTGTGTGTGGACCAAACTACCAGAGGAGGTAGTCGAGGCAGGTACATTAACTAGGTTTAAAATATTTTTGGACAGGTGCATGGATAGGAAAGATTTATAGAGGGATATTGGCCGTGGGAGTAGCTTAGATGGTGCATCTTTGCCAGCATCGACGAAGTGGGACATAGGGCCTGCTTAGGCGCTGTATGTCTCTACAAATGCTCCAAAGCATAAGGGGTCAGAAACCTTTGTGAACTGTACCTGTCCACAGGTGTGCTGTTGTGAATTGCTGAATTTAGACCCAGCAATGAAATGCTGGGCATGTTTCTCCTAGTCAATAGACAATAGACAATAGGTGTAGGAGTAGGCCATTCGGCCCTTTGAGCCAGCACCACCATTCAATGTGATCATGGCTGATCATCCCCAATCAGTACCCCGATTCCTGCCTTCTCCCCATATCCCCTGACTCCGTTATTTTTAAGAGCCCTATCTAGCTCTCTCTTGAAAGCATCCAGAGAACCGGCCTCCACCGCCCTCTGAGGCAGAGAATTCCACAGACTCACCACCATAATTAGTGAAGATGGTGTTCGAATTAGAGGTGGTGATCCCACCCGTCTTTCTTGATGATAGTAGCAGTCATGGATTTGGGATTGGGAGTTTTGAATGTGGTAACAATTTTCCCTTCCACAAATATGGAAAAATAACAGTAGAACAGCAACAGAATGTCACTGCACACCTTACCTTCTTGTTCATGATCTCGGTGGCCAGGCATGTGCCATCTACACAGATTTTGTCCGCCCCACAGGGAGTCCCGTCTCCCCACAGCAGGCTCCCGTTTTTTGTGTGACACTCAGGCTTATCCTCGACTCTGCACCACAGCTGGGAGCACACATCAGAGTCCGACGTGTTTGGACAATGTCTGTACTTCTCCCCGAAAATCTGCCGGCACTGTGCGTCCAAGTCGTAAACTTGCCCCGGCAGTTCGGTGGGCAGTGACACTGACTGAGCGGGGGCATCGAGCAGGCAGTCTCCTGTCAACAAGATCAACAGCACCAGAATCAGAATCGGGCACGTTTTCTTTTAAGTTCAAAAGCAATTCATCACACAAACCAACCTCCCTTCCGTTGACTCCATTTGCACCTCACGCTGCCTCTGCAAGACCACCAGCATAAGCAAGGACAGTCGCACCCTGGCCATTCCCTCTTCTCCCCTCTCCCTTCGGGCAAAAGGTGTACAAGTGTGAAAACGCACGCCTCCAGTTTCAGAGACTGTTTCTTCCCAGCTGTTATCAAGCAACTGAACCATCCTACCAACAACTAGAGAGCAGCCCTGAACTACGAACTACCTCATTGGTGACCCACAGACTATCTTTGATCAGACTTCACTGGCTTTATCTTTAGCATTAAACGTTATACGCTTATTCTCTTTATCATGTATCTATACATTGTGGATGGCTCAAATGTGATCATGGATTGTCTTTCCGCTGACTGGTTAGCACACAACAAAAGCTTTTCACTGTACATCAGTACTGGTGACAAGAAACTCAACTTTGAGTGCATTCTAACTTGTCAAATCCATTTGGGTAAAATGTTTTGACACACATTGCCTGACTAGTTTTATGTCCATTTTCTTTCCCATCCAATTTCCTTCACCGACATCTATAGATTCTGGAGCCAATTATGTCAGTCGGGGAAATAAACTTCATTCAATAGGGTAACTCAGCGGGTCAGGCGACATCTCTGGAGAAATAGGTTAGGTGACGTTTCAGGTCGCGATGCTTCTTCAGACCTGCTGAGTTAATATTATTAATTTGCTCCTTTTACCCCATAACCGCACTATCCACTGACGCATAGCCCCCAACTCGCAGACGCTTCTAGAGAAGGGGGGGGGGGGGGTGTAGAGAGTGAGGGCAGAGAGAGAATGGGGAGAGACAGAGAGAGAGGTTTATACTCCAGCACCTTGTGTCTATCTTTGGCATAAACCAGTATCTGTAGTTCTTTATTTCTTTATTCAATAGTGTTCAGAAACCTTGACAAGAGTTTACCAACACACACTGCATGTTAACAATACACGGACAGTTTGCATTCAAATGATTTTAACAGGTAATTTTCTGTTTGCTATTTTCCCCCCATTCTGTCCATGCTCCCTCTTTATATGCTCACTGATCAACAGGCAATTACCAATAACAATACACACCACTTGAGAAACAAGGAACTGCAGATCCTGGTCTACAAGAAAAAACAGTGCTGGAGTAACTCAGTGGGTCAGGTTGTCTAAGCCACTGAATTTCACCAGCACTTTGTATCGACAATACGGTAACTATTGGTTGTCAAAACATGGTCCTTAGCCAATACATGGAGAAGTCCCAATAGATTTTGAAACAGCACGGGAACAGGCTCTCTTAAGGGGTTGGACAGGCTAGATGCAGGAAGATTGTTCCCAATGTTGGGGAAGTCCAGAACAAGGGGTCACAGTTTAAGGATAAGGAGGAAGTCTTTTAGGACTGAGATGAGAAAAGCATTTTTCACACAGAGAGTGGTGAATCTCTGGAATTCTCTGCCACAGAAGGTAGTTGAGGCCAGTTCATTGGCTATATTTAAGAGGGAGTTAGATGTGGCCCTTGTGACTGAAGGGATCAGGGGGTATGGAGAGAAGGCAGGTACAGGATACTGAGTTGGATGATCAGCCATGATCATATTGAATGGCGGTGCAGGCTCAAAGGGCCGAATGGCCTACTCCTGCACCTATTTTCTATGTTTCTATGTTTCGCCCATCATGTACATGTTGCCATATGATGAAAGATACAGCTGATAAAATACAGAAACCAGTTGCACGTTTTTCATCAAAGCCCAGAGGACAACACCACCATTTTGCACTTAATTAACTTACCATGACCATTGTCGAAGAACTCGGTGATATGAAATGCACTGCAGGGAGACCATGGAAGGGTGTTGTTGAGTCGAATGAACAATGGTGCCATCACGTGGTTTGTGTTCATCTGCCCAAACAGCCTATCGCAGGCCTTCGAGTCGTCGTGTGGCATGCTCAATTCATGACCTGTCAGGGTTGAAAAGATTAACATCCAAATTCAGTCTGGAGCAGCAGGTTAGTAGAACTGTTGCTCAAGATACTTAAAGCAATCAGACATTCTGTGAAGCGAGCTTTGTTCAACTTGGGGAACTTTGACTATCTGCGTCGGCTAATAATTAAACTGAACAATTAACAAACAGTTTTTGGAGCAGAGAACATTTGCAACCATTAACGCAACATCGTGAACTTAGCTGCCTGCCTAAAGGGTAAACAGAATTGTTAATCGATGACTTCAGATAAAAGGATTTTGTCATCAATTCAAGATGGAATTCCACTGCGTTGAGTCATTTCCCATTCATACTTATTGTATAGGATTTCAGATCCAGAAATAATACTGAAATGTATCATCCAAATCTATATGTAAACATGCTACCCAGCTATTTGTGATTAATGACAGGCATTGTACATCAGCAATCAGGAACACCTGCAATTTATCCACACTTACAAACGCTGGCATCAAGTATAATAGCATTTGAACTTGGACTGAATTGAAGACAGAATGATCTGGTGAACCAAGGGGACAGATATCACAAATGACTTTAATTTCAATTGGAAGTTCATGGGAACATTAATGCAAACGTACGCACAACTGAACTGGAATAGGTCCAAGTATAGCAGAATCCTTGGCACCTTCACAATTTAGTACTTCGGAAAAATATCTACCATAATGACTTCAGCAACAGAAAAATGTGTGGAAACAAGATAAAGAAGTTGCCATATTCTGTTGGTACTTGTCACAGACTGCTGTGGAGGCCAAGGCGTTGGGTTTTTTAAAGCGGAGATTGATATGCTGCTGATTAGGAAGGGTATCAAAGATTACCGGGAGAAGGCAGGCGATTGGGGTTGAGAGGGAAAAATAGATCAACCATGATTGAACGGTAGAGTTGACTCGATGGGCTGAATAGCCTAATTTTGCATCTACGTCGTATAGTCGAAATTCAGAATCAGATGCTTTTGTGAAACACCAGGATATGAAACATATCCGTGCAAATACTTTGAGATGAGTTCAAATTTTCACTGCAGCAGATAAGATGTAGCTGACTGGGGCAGCACAGTGGTGTAGCAATAGAGTTGTTGCCTTACAGAATCAGAATCGGGCACGTTTTCTTTTAAGTTCAAAAGCAATTCATCACACAAACCAACCTCCCTTCCGCTGCCAGAGACCCGGGTTTGATCCTGACTTCGGGGGCTGCCTTTACGGAGTTTGGACGTTCTTCCTGTGACTGCATGGGTTTTCTCCGGGAGCTCTGGTTTCCTCCCACAATCTAAAGCTGTCAGGTTTGTAGGGTGAATGGCTTTGGTAAAAGTTGTATATTGTCCCTTGTGTGTAGGATAGTGTTAGCGTATGGGATAATCGCTAGTAGGCAAGGACTAGGTGGGACGAAGGGCCAGTTTCCGTGCTGTATCTCTAAAGTCTATAGACTGTATCTCCCTGATCAGGTAGTGACCATGCACACATCACTCGTGTTACATAGGTAATAGCTCCACGTTAAGATTAAGAACCCATCATAAAGACCTACTCTAATGAATCATCTACAAATCCCATTTTGCATGGATTAGGGATGCATTGCTGGTAGCTGTGAATGTGGAATTATAGCGCCACTTTCCATGGATTGCTCTCAAATTACCAACCCAAAGTTGATTTTCACCACTTCAGACACAAATTATACATGTTCATTTCCTGCAGAGCCAGAAATCGCATCACATTGGTGACAAATATGGGTATGACAAGGGGCTAATTGGAGAGCATTAATGTGGAGAATCATTTAGTGGTAAAACAAGACATCTAGCAAAATGTTTATGGCATTCCAGATGTCTCCGGTACCTATGGCCAGCGAGAGTGGAAGGATGCCAAATTCTCCCTGGAGTAGAGGACTGGCATTTTGCCAACTCTCCTCTTAGCAAAGCTTCAGATTTTAAAGTAAAAAAATGTAAAGTATAACTTTCAGTGATGAAGTGTAACTAATCCTTTTTGAGAAAAAAAAGATACATCCCTTTTTAAAACTAGGTTTGAAATATTGCCTTTCCACCACAGAAGACAAAACAAGCCAAGGAAAGCTGGAGTATTCTGAAGGGATGTGGATAATTGTGTTCTGAAGTCTCTGACCCATCTAATAGCTAACAGATGACCAGCTGTGCCGCTTATGAACGGTGGGAGTATTGTCTCTCTTTGGTAACAGTCAGGTTAGTGCTACTGTGCGCTCTGCGTAAATAAGCAGAACAGTCAGGTAAAAAAATAAGGGCAGTTTCATCTCTAACACAAAGCGCTGGAGGAACTCGGCGGGTCTGGCAACATCTATGAAGGGAATGGACATTCGACGTTTCGGGTCAGTCTGAAGAAGGGTCCCAACTTGAAAGGTTGCCCATCCATTTTCTCTACAGATGCTGCCTGACCCACAGAGTTATTCCAGCACTTGGTGTTCTGCTCAGGATTCTAGCATCTGTAGTTTATTGTGTCCCCAGCTCTTCCACGTGTATCAGTCCTTGCAAGGATTCAAGTATCTACCTACAAGTCAAAGACAAGTCTCCTCTCACAGTGAATGAATGACTTGTTCAGTTATTTGGCACTGATTACGTTGTGTTCCCTTTTGGACTCAGCAATCTCTGGTCAAAATGTGACCAATTCCACATGATTCATCTGTTTTGTGAAGAAGTTGCCAGGCGGTTGGGGCATGCAAGTGGCAGGTAACGACACCAATAATTACTGCTTAAACGACATAGAGAAGAACATTTGCTGATCCCAAAGTGACCAGAAGATACGGCAGTACATGCTTTCATATCTGTTCCTGTTACCTATCCACCACTTCCCTCCCTACACACTCTGCCTACTGTTGTGAGAATACAATTAATGCAAAGGCAAATCAATCATTCCCCTCCTGTGCAGTTATTACTACCTCCGGTTTCCTTTCCATCCAAGATACTAAGATGAGAATACTATGAACACACAAACTAATTTTTTGTTTCTGGAAGAAAAATATCTGTTATTCCCCATCTACTCCCAGTTGGTAACATGTCAAGATGAATGGTTCAAATGTTTGCAGCCCCAGAAAAATATAACACAATATAACAATAAAACACTCTTGACTCTAGGTGGTGACAATGTCGGAGCCCATCGGGCCGGTACTGACAAAACTGCCAGTACTAGCAGTCCATTTGCCAGCTGGGTCCCTATTGCCCGCTCATCCTTTCCCTACAATTTTGCATTCATTATCGAGATTTCTTTCCGTTACCATGGCCCTTGCAGCAGAGAGTTCCAGATCAATGCCACTTGTGATATGAAACAGTTTGACTCTTTTGAACAATCACCTTAATTCAGAGCCCTCTGCTTACCAACTTCCATAAGATCTTGAGACATAGGAGCAGAATTAGCCCATTCAGCCCATCAAGTCCACTGCACCATGGCTGACCTATCTTTTCCTTTCAACCCCTTTCTCCTCATAACCTTTGATGCCCTTCCTAATCAACAACCTATCGACCTCCGCTTTAAAAAATACCCGATGTCCTGGCCTCCACAGCTGTCTGTAGCAATGAATTCCACAGATTCACCACCCTCTGGCTAAAGAGATTCCTCCTCATCTCCATTCTTTCCACTAATGGAACTACTGCTGGGATCCCTCACAATGAAAGGATGATGGCCATCTGAAAGCCCATTCTGTTGGTAACCATAACCAGGCCAAGCTTTGATCACACTACAAAGGGCATCACTCCACCAACATGAAGCGTTGAAGTGTCTTCTTGCAAGTCTGTCTTTAGTCTACCCTTATAGCTCGAAATAAGCTCACGGTTTACTATCTGTGCAACAATGACGAATCAACTTTTGAGAGGTCTGATTTTCATCTCCTGTTTCTAACGAGAGCTAAAACTTAACATTTTGTACCTACAGTTCTCCAAAGCCCTTTATTTCTGCAACCGTCTCGAATACTTGAATCTGTCTGAAAAAAAACGTCCTAAGGTCTACTTTTAAAAACAGTTAGAAGTATTTATACAGAAATACTTGGCACTTTGTCAGCATTATTCTGCTGTTACCTAATCTACAGTCTAACGCTCAACAGCTGAATGGTGTAACATTTTAATGCGAAACCTATGTATCAGTAATGTGCTTCATCTTTATAAAGGGTAAGAAAAAGCAGCATGCAAGAAAACAATAATGTTTCTTCAACTGTAAAGTCAGTTTCTGGGATCTGGTAGTCGAGCTGATAAGTTATCCAGAAGCCAGAATAATCAATCAAAACAAAACTGCAATGCCTATCACTGCAGCTAGGAAATTTAAGTTCAAACCATTAAATAAATCTGGAATTAATAAGCTGGGATCAGTAACCATGAAATCACTGGATTGTATAAGAATTCATCTGTTTCATCAATGTGCTTAAGGGAAGAAAATATCCATACGGTGCTCTGTGTGATTCTAAAATCGGCAGCACAGTGGTACAGCTACTGTCTCACAGTGCGAGAGACCCAGGTTCGATCCTGACCTCGGGTGCCATCTGTGTGGAGTTTGCACTTTCTGCCCGTGACCGTGCAGGCTTCCTCCGGGTGCTTCGGTGTCCTCCCACGTCCCAAACAAGACGTGTGGGTTTCGAAGTTAATTGGCCTCTGTAAATTCCCCATTGTCTGTGAAAATGGGAATGAGAGCGAGGCACGGTGGCGCAGCGGTAGAGTTGCTGCCTCACAGCGCCAGAGACCCGGGTTCCATCCTGACTACGGGTGCTGCCTGTACGGAGTTTGTACGTTCTCCCCATGACCTGCGTGGGTTTTCTCCGGGATCTCCCCTTTCCTCCCACACTCCAAAGATATACAGGTTTATAGGCTAATTGGCTTGGCATAATTGCAAATTGTCCCTAGTGTGTAGGATAGTGTTAGTGTGCGGGGATCGCTGGTCGGCACGGACCCGGTGGGCTGAAGGGCTGTTTCTGCGCTGCATCTCTAAACTAACCTAAGTCTTCAGACATTTAACAAGTCTTTAATTTAGAAAAACAGCATGAAAACAGGGCTTCAGCCCACCGAGTGCACGTCAAACATCAGTTACCCGTACACACTTGTGCCATGATATCCCACTTTCTCGTCCACTCCCTACACACTAGGGGTAATTTACAGAGACCAATTAACCTACAAACCCGCACGACTTTGGAATGTGGGAGGAAACCGGTGCACCCGGTGAAAACCCACGTGGTCACAGGGCAGAACAAGCAAACTCCACACAGACAGCAGCCGAGGTCAGGATCGAACCAGGTTCTCTGGCGCTGTGAGGGAGCAGCTCTGATGCCCTCTTGTAATGGCAGGCTATGAGTTAAGCGGCAGGCAGAGGAGCGAGTTTGGTGTTGGTTGCAAGTGCGACTGTACCCAGTTCATGTGCGGCGGTGTACGCTGCCTGTAGTCCGTTATCTTCAATCACAGCGCAGCTTCTGGCAGGGTCGCACATGGTGCCCGTGTCCGCCACTCCCAGCGTGTCACAGCTCTTGTGGCCACAGATGTCCTGCAGGGAAGGAACCAGAGGCTTATTCAAACACACACCCTCCCTAACACAAGTGAGCAAAACTATCATATCCTTGCGTAATAAACATTCAAAAGAAACAAAGTGCTGGAGGGATAAAATGGTAGTGTGGCACGGTGGCGCAGCGGTAGAGTTGCTGCCTTACAGCGCCAGAGACCTGGGTTCGATCCTGACCACGGGTGCTGTCTGTACGGTGTTTGTACTTTCTCCCTGTAAGGGCGTGGGTTTTCTCCGGGTTTCCTCCCACACTCCAAAGACGCACAGGTTTGTAGATTAATTGGCTTCGGCAAATTGTAAACTGTCCCCAGTGTGTAGGATAGTGTTAGTGTCTGGGGTGATCGCTGGTTGGCACGGACTCGATGGGCCGATGGGCCTATTTCCATGCTGTGTCACTAATGTCTAAAGTGTAAAATTGGAGAAGAGGAGGAGTGAAATGTTAAGCCAGAGGGAGGTATATGGGTGGCAGGGGACAGGGGTGGGGGGGGGGGGGGGGGGGGGGGGGGGGGGGGGGAGGATAAAGCGGAAATATGAGATTCGGGAATGGGAGTAGAGGGTACTGAATGGGGAAAGGAGACGGGTGGATGGCTTGGAGAGAGATGGTGGGAGAAATGTGCGTGTGGCAGGATGGGGGAAGGGGGATATTACTTGAAATTGTTGAATTCATTGTTCATATTGTTGGGCTCTAAGTTACCCAAGCGAGAGGAGGGGATAAGATTTCTCTATTGCCTTCCCTCATCCCCTTCTCCTAAACCAAAAGTGTTGTCTGTCCATTCCCCCTACAGATGCTACCTGACCTGCTTTCCTCCTGCATAGTATGGTTATTGCTTAAGTGATAGGAGCAGAATTTGGCCATTCGGCCCAACACCCCCATTCAATCATGGCTGATCTATCTCTCCCTCCTAACCCCATTCTCCTGCCTTCTCCCCGTAACACCTGACACCTGTACTTTCGATCCACAAGATTCTATCTATCTCTACCTTAAAAATATCCATTGACGTAGCCCCCACAACCTTCTTCCAGTATTTGTGGCTTCTTGTGTTCCTAATAAATAGCTATCATATTTTTATAACTGATTTAATAATAATTCTGTTTAATGTGCATGTGCAACGGTGAGCAAATATTGCCAAACTGAATTCCAAATTCGACACCAAATGGTTCCAGTAAAGATTTAATTGAAAAAGTTGCTACACCGACTAAGCACTCATGTGACTCAATGATAATTCAATTAAGCCCTTGTGGAGTATACTAGCTGGCTGGCATCACACACGCTTACGCGCTCTTTCACATCTGCATCTTTATTGGCCGTCTGCCAGATGTTCTCAGAAAACACATTTGTGTACAAGGTGACATCAACCTCTTTGAAAAGAGCAATAGCCAAATAAAACCCTCGCTCTAACAATCTGACATCACCAAACCTTCAGACTGGAGGACAGCGGTGCAGCGGTAGAGTTGCTGCCTCACAGCGCCAGAGACCCGGGTTTGATCCTGGCTAAGGGTGCTGTGCAGAGTTTGTACGTTCTCCCTGTGACCGCGTTGTTTCACTCCGAGTGCTCCAGTTTCCTCCCACACTCCAACGACGTGCGGGTTTGTAGAATAATTGGCGTCTGTATATTGTCGCTAGTGTGTATTGGTTGAGAAAGTGGAATAACATAGAACTAGTGTGTACGGATGATCGATGTGGACTCGGTGGGCTGAAGTCCCAAGTGTGCAGGATAGAACTAGTGTATGGGTGATTGTGGGTGGGCTTGGTGGGCCAAAAGGCCTGTTTTCACGCAGTATCTCTAAACTCGATTAAAAATGTAGTTCATCTAAAATTCATTGAAAGAATTCCCCTTGTAATGAAAGGAACAGAAATTAGAGCCTTTTAGAATGAGGCATAAAGGGATTAAACATGATTTGAGCCAAAATATGCAGTCTGTTGGCTCTGATTCTCATTCCACAGGTCAGATGGGTCACTACAACTTAAAATAAAACATTTTGCTACACATTTGGAATAGAGTACAAGTTACTATACTGCTTTGGATTTTATCTCAGGAATTTGTAATCAAGATTTGCTATAATAGAATCGTCTATTTAAATCCGTCCTGGCACTATTTTTAATCTTGGGTTTCCAGTGGCATAACAACTTTTGGTTAATCATTAAAATGTCTATTTGGTTAGCTATTTAGTTATCAATATTTTAGCTAATAGCTCCTGAAGAAAGTCAGTATAGGAAGGTGGCATTTTCTGCTCTGTTTTAATAGTGTGAAAAAACAACGCTTTTCTCCAAAATGCAAGGTAGCTACTTAAGTTTTTATTAAGCGACCCATATCACAAATAAACAAATGAACAAAATTGTAATAATACCTTTCATGCTAAATGGTCTCCCAAGGTCACGGGACAGAAGGAACTATATTTATACAAATCTAGTGGTTGCAATGATAAGTTGTCATGTTACCCTCTACTGATCTGACACCGGTCAAGTCTCTTTGCTTCCAAGATGGAGCCCGACCCAGGCCACTGTTTGTGTGGTAGTCACAGAAGCAGATCTACAGTCACATAGTACCATCGCTCCACACTCTTACATCTCCATTCCTACAGCAACATTCCTTACTTTAGCTACGCACTAAACATAATTCCCTTGTCATGTATCCGTGTGCTGTGGACTGTGCAAAAAGCTTTTCACTGTAGAAGAAGGGTCAGTCTCAAGAAGGGTCTCGACCCGAAACGTCACCCATTCATTCCTTCCATCCAGAGATGCTGCCTGTCCCGCTGAGTTACTCCAGCATTTTGTGTCAATCTTCCGTTAAACCAGCATCTGCAGTTCCTTCCTACAGTTCCTTTCACTGTACCTCAGTACACATCACACTAAACCAAACTAAACTAAACCAAACTAAATCAAACTAACTGCATTCCATGAATATAATATAACCACTGAGATATTCACCTGTGCAGTGACCAACTCCTCGACCTTTTACAGAAAAACAGAATGGGTCGTTTGCTATTTCTACTATTTTCACAAGCCCAGATATAGTTTGCATCTCGTAGCTAAACAGGAATTTAAGATAATTATATCCAGAAATCTCGTGCCATGTTAATATAGCTACACTTGCACTGTAGTTATTAACATCTTGATGCCTGTAATATTTTATTTTTGAACGTGTCAAAAGAGTACTGTGTTGTGCTCCCTGGGACTGTAGATCGATCAGTTATATCTCAGACACCACACACATGCCTCACCTTGAATGAAGGCAGCAGGCAGAGGCTAAGGACATTGTGAATGGTCGGTTGCCTGTCTATGGACTGCACTCACTGTGTGGCACAGGATCCCAGCAGCCAGTGGACGTCAGGAAGTCAGTCCGAGCTGACCAGATGAAGGCACCAACCCACTCCTGCCTGCAAATCCCACATTGGACTTTGCCCAAGGAACTGATGTGCTGCATTGCTGAGAACTATACTCTGCACTCTGTATCTTCCCCTTTGCACTTGAAGTCATCATTTCAATGTTCTATCTGGGACGTATGACAATAAAACACTCTTGACTTGAGTTTGAACCGATTGTATCTATATATAGTATTATCTGTGTAGGAGCCATTTATGCTTACTGTATCTCTACCACATCCCCAGTAGTAATGGCAATCAAACGCTGGACATTGGAAAGTTAGGAAATTGCCATTACAATCTGATCAGTTTGGATTGCACGAAACACAATGTTTTTCACCGTAACTCGGTACATGTGAGATTAATAACAAATTAAAACTAAATTTAAACATAAAGTATAAACTCTCTGCCTTTCCAAAAAAGAGCATCTCCCTCAAACAAGTCACTTTCATTCGGACAAGGAACTGCAGATGCTGGAGCAAAGCACAAACTGCCGGAGGAACTCAGCAGGTCAGGCAGCATAGCGTCCCACAACAGGGAATCAAGGCCCTCATCCCAACTCGTCCGCTCCCGACCAACATGCTCCATCTACGTTTGGCCCAAATCCCTGTAAAATAAACCTTTCCATTCCATGTACTTGCATCTGTAGAGGGAATGGACAGTCGGCAGCGGTAACGCGCCTCGCACCGGGTCTCCGGACACCCCCTCCTGGTCTACCGGGCGGTTCCCCGACTCCAGGTGCCCGCTAGACGAGGACGGGGTGTCCGGAGACCCGGTACCGATGGAGCGCAGATCGAGGAGTGAGCGCTTACGGGAGTAGAGGTACCGGGAGATGCAGAGGGGCAGCGGGCGGGGGGGACAACGCCGGCAGAGGCGCCGGGAGGGGAGGGGGGTGAGGACAGGTGGGGCGGGGGGTCCCGGGGGAGAGAGAAAGGGAGACCCATTGGAGAGGGGGCTGGATACGGGAGTGAAGGGGCGGAGAGCCCGGTGGGGAGGGGGAGGGAGAGGGAGAGACGGGGAGGGAGGAACTGCAGATGCCGGTTTACACCGAAGGTAGACACAAAATGCTGGAGTAACTCAGCGGGTCAGGCAGCATCTCTGGAGAGAAGGAATGGGTGACGTTTCGGGTCGAGACCCTTCTTCAGACACCCATTCCTTCTCTCCAGACCTCCTCTACCCCCCCCCCCCCCCTCCCCACCCCTCTCTCTATCTCTCTCACTTGCTCCAGTATTTTGTTTCTATCTTCGGAGAGACGGCGTGGCGATCTCAGGGGGACGAGACACGTCTAGAGAGAGGGAGCGCAGGTTGCGGGGTGGGTGGGTGGGGGTAGGGGGAGAGAGGGGCTCAGTTTTCGGGGAGGGAGGGAGGGAGGGAGGAGGATGCGGGAGGTGGGGGGGGGGGAGCGGGAGAGACGGGATGGTGATCTCGGGAGGTGGGACACCTCTAGAACGAGCGAGCACAGGTACCATGGAAGGTGGAGGGGGAGAGAGGGGGGTCGGGGGGGGGGGGGGGGGGGGTTCCAGTGGGATGGGAGAGGCGGGGACACGGGGAGAGGGAAGGAGCAGAGAGGTCCCGTGGTTGGGTGGGGGTGGGGAGGGGGAGGGGGGTAGAGGAGCGGTCGGGGGAGGCGTGAGCGGTCCCGATGGGGAGGGAGGGAAGGCGTAGGGGAGGGGAGGGGATGGAGACACGGGAAGGGGGGGAGGGGAGTTGGGGTCCCGGGGATTTGGGGGTAGGGGAGAGAGAGAGTGACTAGACACTTGACAATAGGTGCAGGAGTAGGGCATTCGGCCCTTCGAGCCAGCACCGCCATACATTGCGATCATGGCTGATCATCCCCAATCAATACCCGTGCCTGCCTTCTCCCCATATCCCTTGACTCCACTAGCCCCTAGAGCTCTATCCAACTCTCTCTTAAATCCATCCAGAGATTTGGCCTCCACTGCCCTCTGAGGCAGGGAATTCCACAAAATCACAACTCTCTGGGTGAAAGAGTTTTTTCCTCATCTCGGTTCTAAATGGCCAACCCCTTATTCTTAAGTGAAGATTGAGGAGGGGGTGAGTGGGTGAGTGAAGTGGGGAGTGAGTGAAGAGGGGAGGGGGATACTGGGAGAGGGACTGAGACGGGACCCGCTCTTACCGGGAGCACCAGTTTTACGCGCGCCCTTGCCCCAGTGACGGGCGGGGGTAAGGCGCAGCGCTTCGGGCCGAGCGGTCTCTCCTAGCCCCGCGGGGCTGGGGTGTCACTCACCTGTCGGGTGAAGAGCAGGGCGGTGTCGAAGTGGTCGGGGTGGCGGTCGCTGTGCGGGTTGAAGCGGCGTTGCCAGGCGCAGAAGGAGCGCAACGTGAGGCCGGCGTTGCTGGAGACGAGGGGGCCGTCGCGGTCCGACTCCAGCACCAGCATCCTCACCACCACCACGTTGAGCAGGTTGCGGACACTCGGGTCCCGGAACACGCCGGCCACCACGGCCATCAGGGTGAGCAGGTAGTGCTGTAACCCTTGCCCGTACATCCGAGCCATCGAGCTGTCCGCCACCACCAGAGTCTCCAGGTATCGAGCCTCCGACACGAACCTCTTGTCGCGGCCGCTGTTCCTGCTGCCCCGGGGAGCGGGCTCGGAGCCCGGCGGCTCTGGGCAGCCGCTGCGCCGGAGCAGGTGAGGCCGGGACACCGTGTCGCCGGGTCCCAGCGGTTCCACCAGATAGTGGTGGCCGCCGGCGGAGAACGAGCCTCGCATCCCCCCGCACAGACTGACCGCTGCCGGGGGTCCCCGGCCCGAGTAGAAGCAGCGGAGCAGCGCCCGGGACCGGGACCTCCTCTCCTCCTCTTCCCCCTCTCCTCCTCCTCCTCCTCCTCCTCCTCCTCCTCCTCCTCCACCGCCTCCTCCACCTCCAGCGCCCGCTCGCAGCCTCTCCACGCTGAAGCCCGGGGCCACGAAGCTGGAGTCCGGCACCAGGTCCAGGGTGAACGTCTGCCCGAAGGCGCTCAGGCGGTAGATGCGCCGGTCCGACGCGCCGGCCCGCTCCGGCCGCGAGTCCCGTCCGTTCAAGCGCACGGGGGTGACCCGGGCCAGGCACGGCCCCGGAGCGGCCAGCAGTGGAGCGGGGTGGCCGAGGAGGAAGAGAGGGACGGAGAACAGGGCTCCGAGGAGCAGGGTCTTCTGGCGATGCATCCCCGCCCGCTGGAGAGGCTGCAGACTGGACACCAGAGACCGCAGACTAAAGGCTGGAGACTAGAGACTGGACACTAGGGACTGGAGACTCAAGACACTAGAGACTGGAGACTAGACAAGAGGCTTGAGGCTCAAGACTAGAGACTGGACACTAGAACTGGAGACTCAAGACTAGAGACTGCAGACAAGAGGCTGGAGACTAGAGACTGGACACTAGAGACTGGAGACTGGAGACTAGAGACTGCAGACAAGAGGCTGAGGCTCAAGACTAGAGACTGGACACTAGAGACTGGAGACTGGAGACTAGAGACTGCAGACAAGAGGCTGGAGACTAGAGACTGGACACTAGAGACTGGAGACTGGAGACTAGAGACTGCAGACAAGAGGCTGGAGACTAGAGACTGGAGACTGGAGACTGAAGATTGGAGGCTCAAGACTAGAAGCTGGAGATTGGAGACTGAAGACTAGAGACTGCAGACAAGAGGCTGGAGACTAGAGACTGAAGACGAGAGGGTCTGTAGACGAGACTGGAAACTAGAGGCTGGCGACTAGCTACTGGAGGATGAAGACTGCAGACTTGATCTCAGTGCGGCTCTTCCCTCCCCCGGGCCAGTGGGCAAATGTGCGGCCGGCTGGCGCTCGGTACCGGCCAGTGACTCCGCCGTGCCGGCACCGCCTTTTATACTCTCGCCGCAGCCGCCTGTGTGGCCGTGCGCCGCGTTATTTTTACCCGGACCCGCGCCCTGCGCTCGCCACCATCCCCGGAGCCGGAGCTTGCGGCAAACTTTCCGCCAATCAGTGGCCCACCGACACGCCCCTGTCCCCACCCCTCCCATTCTCTCCCCTCCCCACCCCTCTCTCCCCACCCCTCCCATTCTCTCCCCTCCCCACACCTCTCTCCCCACCCCTCCCATTCTCTCCCCTCCCCACCCCCTCCCATTCTCTCCCCACCCCTCTCTCGCCTCTCACCACACCCCTCCCCTCACCTCCACTGACCTCCCCTCTCCGCACCCCTCTCCTCTCCGCCTCTCTCCACACCCCTCCCCCCTCCCCACCCCTCTCCCCTCCCCTCTCCCCACCCCCTCCACACCTCTCTCCCCCCTCCCCCTCTCCCCTCTCCCCACCCCCCTCCACGCCCCTCTCTCCACCCCCACCCAGCCCCTCTCCCCTCCCCTGTCCCCACCCAACCGCTCACTAACCCCCACCCCTTCCCCACGCACCCCGTCTCCTCTCCCGACCACCCACCCCCCTCCTGCCTCCCCTCCAGAACTATCTTCCCTCCTCCTCTCCCCTCCCCAACTTTAATGCCAACTATCCCCTCTCCCAACCACCCCGTCCCCTCCCCTCCCATCTCCAAATCACCCCTCCCCTCTCACACCCCCTCTCCCAACTTCTCTCCCCTCCAAGGACGTCCGGGGATGGGGGTAGGGGGCACAGAACCGTGCACCAGCCCGGAGCTCCATCGTCGAGCCCAGCGGAGAGGGAGAGGTGACCCGGGACGGTGCGGGACGGGACGAGCAATCTCTCTCCACCTCCCCCCCAGCGCTTGGGGCGGATCAGATGCGCTCTTGGTTCGCGTTCCTCCGGACTCCGGACGTTTCTAACCGCGGCCAAGTCGCTGCTTCAACACCGGGGGGGGGGGGGGGGTTACATTAAGACACATAACAGGGGGCATTGGATCGTGAATGTCAACCCGTCTAGGTTACAGGGTGAACTGACGGGCTACCAAGACCATTTGAGGCGTTCCCACTGTGGACCCGCGTCCAACACCTCGACAGCCGGCAGCAACTCTCCCTATATCGGGAGAGGAGGAGGCGGGGGGGGGGGGGGAGAGAGTAGGGAGGAGAGGTGAGGGGGCAGGGGAGGAGAGGGGACAGGGGGAGAGGGGAGGGGAGGAAAGGAGGAGAGGGGAGGGAAGGGGAGGAGAGGAGATGAGAGAGGGGAGGGTGGTTTCCCCGGCACCCGAGCGCTCTCCCATGGCTGGTGGGGACAGGGAGCTTTGCTCTATAAGCCGAAGACCAGTTGTAAACACGCAAACCAGACCACTCCACAGGCTGCGAGGCGTCCAAGAAGCACAGATACTTTAAATAAAAATTACGTAAAGCAAGGTGGATCCTTTATGCACCTACCTCCTGAACGAATTTTGTGTCTATCTCCTGAAAGATAAGAGTCAAGACTGTTTTATTGTCGTGTGTCCCAGATAAAACAACGACATTCTTACCTGCAGCTGCACAACAGAATGTGTAAACATAGTACACTGCAAACAATATAATAACGAGAAAAAGGTTCAATGTGTGTATATACACACACACTCATATATATATGTGTGTGTGTGTGTGTGTGTCGGAAGGAACTGCAGATGCTGGTTTAAATCGAAGATAGACTCAAAATGCTGGAGTAACTCAACGGGACAGGCAGCATCTATGGAGAGAAGGAATGGATGACGTTTTGGGTCGAGACCCTTCTTGAGTCTGAAGAAGGGTCTCGACTCCATACGTCACCCATTCCTTCGCTCCAGAGATGCTGCCTGTCTCGCTGAGTTACGCCAGCATTTTATGTGTGTGTGTGTGTTTGTCTGTGCGTGTATATGTAAATATTTGTATATGCATGTATAGATATAAATATACACACACACACACACAACACATATGCACAAGAAAATAACAAATAATGATAGTGCAATAATAACAATAATAGCCTAAGTAGTTCCGAGCTTATTTGAGGTTGTGGTGTTTAATAGTCTGATGGCTGTCGACACAACGTGCTGGAGTAACTCAGCGGGACAGGCAGCATCTCTGGTGAAAAGCAATAGGTGACATTTTGGGTCGAGACCCTTCTTCAGACTGAATCTCTTTATTTCTACAACTGAACGCTATGCCTCTGATTTCTTTTGTCTTTTCCAATATTCAGACCCCTCTAAGAGTAGACACAAGGAAGTGCAGATGCTGGTTAATACACAAAGTGCTGGAGTAACTCAGCGGGCCAGACCGCATCTCCGGAGGACACGGGTAGGTGAAGCTTCGGGTCGGGGCCCAACATGATAAGGCCATCTTCGCCACTCGGTGGCGCCATTGGCCAATAATTCAGCAATGTCGAAATAATGAGGTCCGCAAATGTCACCAATAAAATAATCTTGTATTTATATATTCAATATCCCATGTACACCCTATAAATATATTTTAATTTGCAAATCCCGAAGCTTCACCCATTCCTTCTCTCCAGAGATGCTACCTGTTCCGCTGAGTTATTTTGTGGCTGCAATGTAAACCAGAATCTTCAGTTCCTTCTCATACAGATTAAAATGTTTCCTAATAGATATCTATTGCAAATTGTTGAACCATTTTATCAACAACTAGAGAGCAGTCCTGAGCCAACTACCCACCTCATTGGAGAGCCTCGGACTATCTTGAATCGGACTCTACTGGGCTTTATCTTGCACTAAACGTTACTCCCTTTATCATGTATCTGCACACTGGGGGTGGCTCGATCGTAATCATGTATAGCTTTTCCACTGACTGGACAGCACGCAACGAAAGCTTTTCTTTATACCTCGGCACACCTGACAATAAACTGAACTAAACTAAACTATATAGTTGAAACACACCCTCCATTTAATCACAAATTTGCTGCTTTAATGCAGAAAGATCCCTCTTTTCCAGCTTTCCCCACCATACTCCATGTTTGAAGTAGGATCCCAACATAAAAAGTCGTCTGTCCACTCCCTTCACAGATGCTGCCTGACCCGCTAAGTTCCTCCAGCAATTTGCTTTTGTTTAAGTTTCCAGCATCTGCAGTCTCTTGCAATAGTGCCATGAAGGCAAAAAGTCATACAGAACGGAAACAGGCCCTTCAGCCCAACTCATCCATGCGGTTTTCCATGTTTGGCCCATATCTCTTTAACCCTTTCCTTTCCTCAAAGGTCCAAGTGTCTTTTAAATGCTGTTATAACACCTGCCTCATCTACCTCCTCTGGCAGCTCGTTCCATGGACACACCACAAAAAAGGTTCCCCCTCAACTTCCTATTAAAATCTTTCCCCTGACATCTTAAACCTATGGCGTGTAATTCATCATTCCTCTACGCTGATAAAGAAACTGCCTGCAATCACACTATCTATTACCCTCATGACTTATACACATGCATAAGATCACTTCTCAGCCTCCTGCGCTCCAAGGAATATGTATATGGCAAAGTATTTAGAATGACACGGTACAATATTTCTGTTGAAAGTGCAACTGTTTGAACCTGTGAATGAATTGAACAAGGTTCTGATCAGAGACATGTAGATGGAGTTGCAGTGACATTGCCCTCTGCCAGGTGGCAGTGTTGGTCTATTTTTGCAAAAGCATTATATGCAATTGGAACAGAAATCTGACCTATTCGGCAAGAGTCAAGAAGGTTTTATTGTCATATGTCCCAGATAGAACAATGGTATTCGTACTTGCAGCCGCATAACAGAATATGTAAACATAGTAATCTGTTCACTGGGATCTTCACAGCTGATCAGTACCTTAACCCTGTCAGTCATCCTTCTACTTCCTAACTTAATACTTCAGGTAGACAAAAGTGCTGGAGAAACTCAGCGGCTTCAGACTGAAGAAGGGTTTCGGCCCGAAACATTGCCTATTTCCTTCGCTCCATAGATGCTGCTGCACCCGCTGAGTTTCTCCAGCACTTTTGTCTACCTTCGATTTTCCAGCATCTGCAGTTCCTTCTTAAACATAATACTTCAGGTAACAGCCAATGATTTACAATTTCAGAACTAAACATTTAAATTGGTCTGAAGAAGGGTCTCGACCTGAAATGTTACCTGTCCATGTTCTCCAGAGATGTTGCCTGACCTGCTGAGTTATTGCAGCACTTTGTGTCCTCATCTGAGAGCAGTGTTTCAGGAGAAAGACAGTGCTCGGATGTTTGGCATTAGTTGTAGAAACACTCAGAGTGTAGATGAAGTGCCTGACAACAGGCATGTCACACAACTCAAAGTTAATGGCTCCCTGATCTCAGTTTAGTTTAGTTTAGAGATACAGCACAGAAACAGGCCCTTCAGCCCACCAAGTCTGCACCCAACAGCAATCCCTGCACATTAACGCTACTCTTCTTACACTAGGGACATTTTTTAAACATTTTTTTACACCAAGCCAATGAACCTACCAACTTCTACGTCTTTGGAGTGTGGGAGGAAACGGAAGATCTCGGAGAAAACCCACGCAGGTCACGGGGAGAACGCACAAACTCCGTACAGTAGTCAGGACCGAACCCGGGTCTCTGGCGCTGTAAGGCAGCAACTCTACCGCCACCGTGCTGCCCTTTAGTTTAGTTTATTATTGTCATGTGTGAAAAGGTTTTTGTTGCTTGCCATCCAGTCAGCGGAAATATTATAAGTAATTACAATCAAGTTGCTCACAGTGTAAATAGAAGGGAATAACGGTTAGTGCAAGATAAAGTCCAGTAAAGTCCGATTTAAGTCTCTTAAAAATAGTGGAGTCAGGGGATATGGGGAGAAGGCAGGAACGGGGTACTGATTGGGGATGATCAGCCATGATCACATTGAATGGCGGTGCTGGCTCGATGGGTCAAATGGCCTACTCCTGCACCTATTGTCTATTGTCTATAAGTCTGAGGACAGAAAACAGAATCAAAATGCTTTTCCACCCTGGTCATTCCTTCTTTTCTCTGCTCCCTTTGGGCAGAAGATACAGAAGTGTGAAAGTGCGTGGCCGACCTACAAAGCTGCATGTCTTTGGAGTGTGGGAGGAAACCGGAGCAACTGGAGAAAACCCACGCGGTCACGGGAAGAACGTGCAAACTCTGCACAGACAGCACACGTGGTCAGGATCAAACCCCCCCGTGTCTGGCGCTATAGGGCAGCAACTCTACCCTTCCACCACTCTGTGGTGTTCTTCCACCACTGCTGCTATTTGGTGGAGGAGGTTGTGGGAGAGGAAGGTAGCTGTGGATATGAAGGAGTATGGGGAAAGGTTGGGTGAAGGTCACAAATACGCGATAGAATGAGGGAGGAGGCACCCTGCCTTAAATGCCCACTCCTGTCTCTCCACACTAAAAAGCAATAGCCCTGTCCCACTGTACGAGTTCATTCAAGAGTTCTCCCGAGTTTGCCCCGATTCGAACTCGGAGATTTACGGTAATGGTCACTCGTCGGTACTCGGGGCTCTCGTGGACATTTTGCAACATGTTGAAAAATCTTCACGAGTCTTCCCGAGCTTACCGCATTTCCCGAGTACCTGCCGTTAGCGTTACAAGCCACTAAAAGGCGTCCCCGAGCTCCAACGTTCATTCTACGTGCTTACCACGAGTTCGATTTTTTTTTAAAACTCGGGAGAGTGCTTGAATGAACTCGTACAGTGGGACAGGGTTTAAACCCTGATGTTCTATGTAGTCCCCTGTTCAAGAGATTATGATCAGGTACAGGCAGAGGCGGTCAGATTAGCCTAGCGTTGTGTTCCGCATGGACATTATGGGCCGAAGGGCCTGTTCCTGTGCTGTACTGTTCTATAGTCTATGAGGTACACAAGGTAGTGATTGTGGGAGATTTCAATTTTCCAAAAATAGACTGGGAAATACATTCTGGAAATGGGCTGGATGGTTTGGAGTTTGTAAAATGTGTGCAGGATAGTTTTTTGCAGCAGCACATAGATGTATCGACCAGAGAAGGGGCAGTGCTGGACCTCCTGTTAGGAAATGAGGCAGGTCAGGTGACGGAGGTATGCGTTGGAGCACTTCGGGACCAGTGATCACAATACCATTAGTTTCAATATAATTATGGAGAGAGTCAGAACTGGACCTAGGGTGGAGATTTTTGATTGGAGAAAGGCTAACTTTGAGGGAATGCGTAAGGATTTTAAAGGAGTGAATTGGGACACTTTGTTTCATGGGAAGGATGTAGAAGAGAAATGGAGGACATTTAAAGGGGAAATTGTAAGAGTACAGAATCTTTATGTCCCTGTTAGGTTGAAAGGAAATAGTAAAAATTGGAAAGAGCCATGGTTTTCAAGGGAAATTGGACACTTGTTTCGAAAAAAGAGAGATATCTACAATAATTATAGGAGGCATGGAGTAAAGGAGGTGCTAGAGGAGTATAAAGAATGTAAAGAAAATCTTAAGAAAGAAATTAGGAAGGCTAAAAGAAGATATGAGGTTGCTTTGGCAAGAAAGGTGAAAGTAAACCCAAAGGGTTTCTACAGCTATATTAAATAGCAAAAGGATAACGAGGGATAAAATTGGACCATTAGAGAACCAGAATGGACAGCTATCTGCAGAGCCAAAAGAGATGGGGGAGATATTGAACAATTTATTTTCTTCGGTATTCACCAAGGAGAAGGATATTGAACTCTGTGAGTTAAGGGGAAAAAGTAGAGTAGCTATGGAAACTATGAGATTCAAAGAGGAGGAAGTACTGACACTTTTGAAAAATATAAAAGTGGATAAGTCTCCAGGTCCTGACAGGATATTCCCTAGGACATTGAGGGAAGTTAGTGTAGAAATAGCAGGAGCTATGACAGAAATATTTCAAATGTCATTAGAAACGGGAATAGTGCCGGAAGATTGTCGTACTTGCGCATGTTGTTCCATTGTTTAAAAAGGGTTCAAAGAATAAACCTAGCAATTATAGACCTATTAGTTTGACGTCAGTGGTGGGCAAATTAATGGAAAGGATACTTAGAGATAATATATATAAGCATCTGGATAAACAGGGTCTGATCAGGAACAGTCAACATGGATTTGTGCCTGGAAGGTCATGTTTGACAAACTTCTTGAATTTTTTGAAGCGGTAACTAGGGAAATTGATGAGGGTAAAGCGGTGGATGTTGTCTATATGGATTTCAGTAAAGCCTTTGACAAGGTTCCCCATGGAAGGTTGGTTAAGAAGGTTCAATCTTTGGGTGTTAATGGCGGAGTAGCAAGATGGATTCAACAGTGGCTGAATGGGAGATGTCAGAGAGTAATGGTGGATGGCTGTTTGTCAGGTTGGAAGCCGGTGACCATGGGGTGCCTCAGGGATCTGTGTTGGGTCCACTGTTGTTTGTCATGTACATCAATGATCTGGATGATGGGGTGGAAAATTGGATAAGTAAGTATGCAGATGATACTAAGATAGGTGGTGTTGTGGATAATGAAGTAGATTTTCAAAGTCTACAGAGAGATTTGGGCCATTTGGAAAAGTGGGCTGAAAGATGGCAGATGGAGTTTAATGCTGTTAAGTGTGAAGTGCTACATCTTGGCAGGACAAATCAAAATAGGACGTACATGGTAAATGGTAGGGAACTGAGGAATGCTGTGGAACAGAGGGATCTAGGAATAACTGTGCATAGTTCCCTGAAGGTGGAATCGCATGTAGATAGGGTGGTGAAGAAAGCCTTTGGTGTGCTGGCCTTTATAAATCAGAGCATTGAATATAGGAGTAGGGAAGTAATGTTTAAAATTGTACAAGGCATTGGTAAGACCAATTCTGGAGTATGGTGTACAATTTTGGTCGCCTAATTATAGGAAGGATGTCAACAAAATAGAGAGAGTACAGAGGAGATTTACTAGAATGTTGCCAGGGTTCCAGCAACTATGTTACAGAGAAAGGTTGAACAAGTTAGGTCTTTATTCTTTGGAGCGCAGAAGGTTAAGGGGGGACTTGATTGAGGTCTTTAAAATGCTGAAAGGGATAGACAGAGTTGACATGGATAAGCTTTTCCCATTGAGGGTAGGGAAGATTCAAACAAGTGGGCATGACATGAGAATTAAGGGACAGAAGTTTAGGGGTAACGTGAGGGGGAACTTCTTTACTCAGAGGGTGGTGGCTGTGTGGAATGAGCTTCCAGCAGAAGTGGTGGAGGCAGGATCGATTTTAACATTTAAAAGTAAAGTGGATAGGTATATGGACGGGAAGGGAATGGAGGGGTATGGTCTGAGTGCAGGTAGACGGGACTAGGGGAAAACAAATGGTCGGCACGGACTGGAAGGGCCGAGAGGGCCTGTTTCCGTGCTGTAATTGTTATATGGTTATATTATATGGTTATAGGTGATGTTGGAAGTGAATCTGTTGGCAGGTTAAGTGGGAAGTCAGGTAATCACGGTGTCTAACCAGTGAACTCCAGGGACTCACATGTTTTCCCTTCCTCCATCCCTGAGCTTTGTTTTAGGTTTATTACTCGTGCCGAGGGACATTGAAAAAGTATTTGCATGCTATCTATTCCATTCAGATAACACTAAACATAAGTACAATCTATCCAAACTCATGTACAATAGGAAGAGTGAAGATACAGGGCGCTGAATATAGTTCTCGGCATTGCAGTGCACCAGTTCCAGAGACAAAGTCCAATGTCCCCAATGAGATAGAGGAGAATTGGCTTCTACCCTAGCTTGTGTAAAATGTTGACTCATCCCTGGGTGGGCTCGAACCACCAACCCTTCGGTTAACAGCCAAATGCACTGACCTCTAAATGCACTAAGTGACGTAGATGGTGCAAACCTTTGAGCAATTCGCAAATCAGCTTCTCATTGCAGATGTGCCGACCTATCACCAACTTGTTTATCCATGAAAGGACATCAAATGGTGGAGTAACTCAGAGGGTTATAACCCTGGAGGTTGTGAATGGGTATGCGTGCACTTACAGCCTGTCAGACTGTGGTGGTTAGGTTCACCAGTGGTACTGCCCTTGATGGTCACAATGGCTTCTATCTTGGTTGAGATGGTTATTACCTTCTTTATTATTTGCAGTCGGAACTTTGGCCTAGGTTTAGTTTTTTTAGAAAAGATAGACACAAAGTGCTGAAGTAACACAGCGGGTCAGGCAGCATCTCTGGACCTTTTGGGTTGGGACACCTTTTTTTAGGCAGTTTTTGTTTAGTTTAGTTTAGGTAACAGGGGAACTCTCTGAAAAGGAGCGGCCTTCAAAGCACGTTGCAACCACTGGTACACAAGGAAGATAAGGGAGACACAATAAAATATAGATGCTGGAATTGAACAAAACACAAAGTGCTGGAGAAACTCAGCGGGTCAGGCATCATCTGCGGAGAGAAATAGACAGATGGTGTTTTGGGTCAGAACCATTCTTCCAACTGATGGAGATAGGGGAGACTGATGGAGATAAGATGAAACAGCAAGGCGGGCAGGGCAAAGCCTGGCAGGTGTTAGAAACAAAGAATTGCAGGAGCTGGTTTATACCAAAGATAGACACAAAGTGCTGGAGTAATTCAACAGGTCAGGCAACATCTCTGGAAAAAAAAGGAAGGGTGACGTTTCAGGTCAGGACCCTTCTTCATAACAGTCTGAAGAAGGGTCTTCACCCGAAATATACCCCATCCCTTTTCTCCAGAGATGCTGCCTGACCCACTGAGTTACTTCAGCACTTTGTGTCCATCTTGCCAGGTGTTAGGTACATGCAGGTGAGGGAGGTGATTAGCAGATGGATGGGGTAAGTGACAAAGACTAGAAGTGAAGAGGGTGTCAGATAACGAGAATGTGTAAAGTCGGGAGTGGGGGAGATGTAGGTGAAAGTGAACGGGAAAGGGGAAAGAGGACGAATAAAGAGGTCACGGGGAGAACGTACAAACTCCGTACAGACAGCACCCACAGTCAGGATCGGACCCGGGTCTCCAGCGCTGTAAGGCAGCAACTCTGTGCCAGCAAAATTAGGAGAATAAACATAGAAACATAGAAAATAGGTGCAGGAGTAGGCCATTCGGCCCTTCGAGCTAGCACCTCTGTTCAATATGATCATGGCTGATCATCCAAACTCAATACCCTGTTCCTGTTTTCTCCCCATATCCACGATTCCGTTAGCCCTAAGCGCTATATCGCTCTCTTGAAGACATCTCTTGAGTAGAGTGCAGGAGAGGGGTGACATTTATTGAGAATATGAAGAGAGTGATTTGTGTAAATGGGTGCTTGATGGTTTGACGTGATGGACTCACGGGCCTGTTTCTGTGCTGAGCGCCCATATGTAAATACTGGCTAAACAAGGAATATCTATTGCACCACTTGGGTTCACATTGGAATTGGCTTATTATCGCGACATGCAGCGAGAGTAAGAGGGCGGCGTAGTGATAGAGCGACTGCCTTACAGCGGCAGAGAGCAGGGTTCGATCCTGACCACGGGTGCTGCCCGTAGGGAGTTTGCACGTTCTCCCCGTGGCCAGCGTGGGTTTTTGTTCCGAGATCTTCGGTTTCCTCCCGCACTTCAAAGACGAACAGGTTCGTAGGTTAATCTGCTTGGTATAAATGTAAAATGTAAAATTATCCCTAGTGTGTGTCGGATAGCGTTAGTGTGCGGGGATCGCTGGTCGGTGCCGATTTGGTGGGCCGAAGGGCCTGTTTCCACACTGTAACTCGAAACTAAACTAAACGATAAACTAAAGAGGTTTTATTTACATGCTAATCAAAAGTACCTGCTGCCAGATTGAGGAACAGCTTTTTCCCCACTGTTATCTGACTACTGAACAGCTCCCCCTTAAGCTAGGGTGTTGTTTCAATCCTTCAACCTACAGGTACCTACCTCATTGCAGATATTGGACTTTTCTCTGCAATTGCATTGCTGCAATGCTGAAAATTATATTCTGCTCTCTGATATTTTTCTCTCTCTGCCCTATTTGTTGCATTTGTGTGTGGCTTGATTGTATCCATGGTTAGAATTATTTGATTTAATTGTGTAACATGCAATCACCAGTTTTTTTTACTGTATCTTCATACATGACAATAGGGAATCAATACTATTCACAAAGTATTTGCCAACAGTGTCTCTTCTTAGGCCCCCTTCAGTCGTGGCTGACCATGGGTGTCTGTCTCCAGGGTGCTATTCCCTATATGGAGGACGCCTGTGCGTGACTTTGTTTAACGTGGGGAGACTGGTGCAGAGACGGCCACCCCACGGTCCTTGACAGATCTGGGTCAGGATCCAGTGGCATGGAGTCCAAGACGACCGGAGACCCTTTCCTGCTGCAGTCTTCATCCGCCTTCCCAGCCCTTGTGACGCTCCACGAAGGTCAGCCATCGTCCTCTGCCTGTTCCACCGTTGAGGTCTTGGTTGGATTGCTCTTTGTCAGAGACCTCCCCCTCGACCGTACCGCCATGGGTGGCCCTACCAGGAGCATGGCTCCAGACGGCATCGCTCTCAGGATCTCAGGACCACACAAGCTTCTCCACCACGACAAGGTGACAATCCACGGAGAAGTGAATGGACTGAATGGGGGGTACTAGCCATAGAGAGAATTTGAACAAGTTTGGATTGTTTTCTCTTGAGCATCGGAGGTTGACTGGAGACCTGATAGAATTATATAAAATGACCAGAGCCGTAGCTGGAGTAGACACAGAACCTTATTCCCAGGGTTAAAATGTCAAAGATTGGGCAGCACAGTGGTGTAGTGTTAGAGCTGCCTTACAACGCCAGAAACCCGGGATCAATCCTGATTACTGGTGCTGTCTGTACGGAATTTCTACGTTCTCCCTGTGACCGCGTGGTATTTTCTCCGGGTGCTCCAGTTTCTTCCCACACCCCAAAGACGTACAGGTTTGCAGGGAAGTTGGCTTTGGTAAAGAGTGTAGATTTTCCCTAGTGTACAGTGTGATCACTGGTTGGCGTGGACACGAAGGGCCTGTTTCCATGCTGTATCTCTTAAAAGTAAATTAGAGGGCAGAGCTTAAACATGAGAGGGGAAAATTCTGTCGGAGATGTGCAGGGTCAGCTTTTTCACACACAGAGTGGTCAGGGCCTGGAACGCACTGCCAGGGGTGGCGGTGGGCGCAGATACAACAGTGGCATTTAAGAAGCTTTTGGATAGGCTCATGGATGTGGAGGGAATGGGAGAGATACGGGGTCACAATCTGGCAGGGGAGATTAGTATAACTTGGCATCATGTTGGCATGGAAACAATGGACCTGTTCCTGTGTTGCACTATTCTTGTCCTATGTATTTTAAGAATTGATGGATATGTGAAGTTAGGTCCAGGAGAAATGGTGTTCGGGTCAAAGATGAGCCAGGGTTTTGCTGAATGGAAGAACAGTTACGAGAGGTTAAATGTCTCTGCATCTTCTATAATTGACGTACCTATGCAATGCAAGTTTGTGGGATCTTGCCATGCACAGGTTAGCCGCTCCATTCCCTACAGTTCAAGGGGACAGCAGTTAGAGTCACAGGGAACTGCAGATGCTGCAACCATGAGCAAAACACAAAGTGCTGGAGGAACTCAGCGGGTCGGGCAGCAACCGTGGAGGGGAATGGACAGACGACTTCCGGGTTGCGACCCTTCTTCAGACTTATGGAGAAAGCTGGAAAAGAGAGGTTGGGCAGGGAAAAGCTTGGGCAAGTAATAGGTGGATACAGGTGAGATGGGTGGAGTAAGTTTCAAAGGCTGGAGGAGACAAAATGGATATTGCGCTCCAGTGGGATAGTGTAATATAAGGAGAGGAGGAATTAAATGTAAAGCAGGTGGGAAGGGGACGTTGAGGGGACACAGGGAGGGAAATGATAGCAGAGGAAACATCTTTTGCAAATGGTCACAATTGAGTGGTTGGATAGTGCTTTGGGATGGCGTGAAACGTCCTCCCAAAAAGCTAGTGACGTTGACCGACCCTTTGCCTCTACAGATGCCGCTCGACCCGTTGAGTTCCTCCAGGTTTTACTCCTAATGCAAGCAGCATCTGCAGTCTTCCTCTGCACCCACTGTGGCCTGCCCTCGCCAGCCGTTGAAATGAGCCGGCGTGGCCGCTAGGTGGGAGTGCCGAGCCTTGCACAGATCCCTGCCCAGATCCTGGGCCAAACCTCCTGAGAAGGAAGGTGAATGGTTCAATGAATGACTGAATGAAT